>VWYH01002608.1:0-11144 GCA_013399365.1 Pampusana beccarii | reverse complement strand
TTTCTCTTTAGTCGCATGTTGGGCATTGCAGATATGTATGGGCTAGATGGGCTGAAAGAAGTGGCCATCTACATTTTGAAAAGAGATTACTGCAATTTTTTCCAAAAGGTATGTCAGTTCTCATGCTATTTTGTGAACCATAAAGCCTAAGAAGAATTTTCATTCTATTACTCACACATCATATTGACGAGATACTTAACAACTGTGTGTTCCAGCTATTAGCTTAAGTCAACAGGCCCTATTCTTATGTGTAAATTCGCTGGGATTGATGATGGAAGGTAAGGCCTGTGGTATCATCCACCTATTGACAGCGGCTTGTAAAACACAACTGATGAAAAGCAGTATTCCACATGATCAATGCAATACATACATGGTGTATAATTTGATACATTCCCTTGTATATGTAATTGTTCATAACTGGAATATGGAAATACTAAATATTTGCATATCAGATTTCACGGGCATGTATTTAGAAAATATTTCTGTTTAATTAGAGTTAGTTTAAAAATGAACAATTGCTCAGAGTCAAGCATTTTCATGCATTAGGCTCACTAGGCTGAATACTGCTTTATTGACGTATAGAAGCAGTTGACTTCCCTATTCTGCATAAAGGTGAACAAACCTAAATACCATGGTAGCTAACAGTACTTCTGTTTGAACTGAAGATTTTGTACTTCTGTGCAGTTTTCGTAAGTCAGAATGTACAATAATTGTGATAATTTGCCAACAACTCTAGCCTGTTCCTGGAAAGCAGCAACCTGTGCTAGAATGCATGGCTATTGCACATTCATTGGGAGCAGAAAACCTATACAGTGCTTGCATGAAGTAAGTAAAACAAAATACATTATGGTTTATGTTTTTCATTTCTCTGCTTTCTGTTGAAGTTGTTTTACTTTGCAAGATTTGGTTTACTTTGGCATATAAAATGTTCACATTTTACACTTTTTTCTTCACAATACTTTAGAAGTATCACTGATGCTAAAAAGTGAAGATAAACATTTTTCATTTTCTTAAGAAAGGCTCTTTTTTCAACAGATGGGTGGTAAAACATTTTGCAAAATGTTTGTCAGAGAGGAGCTTTGCCAGTTTACCTGCTGAACTTCAGAACAACTGTCTTGTTATGTTGATTAACTCTTTGGTAAGTAGTATACAGTGTGTTTTACATAAAAACGGAGTTATATACATTTTTTCCTTATTTAGCTGTGTGATGTAATTAAGACATAATAAATACAGTACTTTAAATCTGTAGTACACCTATATTATATAGAAGTTCCCATTAAAATAACAATTTAAAAACAGATTTTGATGTGCAGATCTCATTGTAATGCTTCATGGCACAGTCTAGTGACAGTCGAATCCAAGTCCAGCATAAAAATACAAAGTAAGTTTATGAAACACAGCTTTGACATCATAGTGCAGCATTATGTTATAGATAGCGAGGAACAGCAAATTGCTTTATCAATTTCTATGTTAGGTAGCAGCATACATGATTTGAGACGGCCTTTTCCTCTTTGCCTATATTCTAATCTGGAAAAAATGTACTTTTTTTAGACTTCAGGTGATCACTGGCTATCAGTGATCACAAGCCATTTGTTTACAGGCAAGCTGACTTTTCAAATATAAAGTAACAGTATAGTATATGTATCTCTTCTGCTTCTCAGATAACAGTACTGAATTGGTCCCCTCAAAGCTGAGCATTATTTTTTGTGGCACATATTTACATTGTTCCCATTTAGACCTGCTTAAACTTAAATAATTCGTGAGTTTGTTTCTGTGTACAACTACCTTCAGAGCTGACTTAAAAGTAACTGATTTGAACTAGACCAGTTAACAGGATTTTAGTCCAGTAATTAGCCTGTAAGTACACAGAATTGTAACAGAGATAAGAGCAGGTAGTTGAGCTAAAGATAAACCTGTACAGCTGCTGCCAAGCATGACTATATATGTATATGACTGTAATATGGATTGGCATACACAAAGTGTAATCTAGCTAGCTCAAGTAACAGTGTAGCTAACTCAGGTAATGACATAGCACACACCAGACAGCTCCAAATGTGATATCTCGTATATCTCGTGCTGAAGTCCTTGTCCCTGTGTCTCTGTTACTGTTATCCAATCTAAATAGCTCAGGTATGGCTACCCACACTGCCAAACATATCCCTAAATGTACTGTTAAATGGTTCTGGCCAAGAACTGCCCCTTGCTGAAAGGGCTGTGAAGGCTTCTTGGGACTGTTTTCTCTCAGGACTTCTTTGGAGTACTTACCCATCAAGTGCTGAGACCAGCAGGTCATCTGTGAGCGGCAGCTGCTACTGCATATTCCAGTAAAAGTCTGAAAAACAAGAGATTTCAGAGCTATGTGGTTGTACCAAGAGAAGCTTGAGTGTACCCACAGTTTAAAAAAAATGAACAGTCCTTCTACCAGAAAGTATAATTTCTAACAGAATAAAGACAGTAGCTATAGCTCTTAAGATACTAGGTGTTCTGCCGTTATATTAGATCAGTATACTCAGTTGTTCCTAGAATATATACATAGCTTTTTATGTCATAAAATGTATAAATGTTTTTGATGTTTTAAGTAAGGTTTTCAGGATTATAGAGCAGTTCATTCTGATCTACAGGTGTTCACAGTTACACTGCCACCCATCTCCAAAGTGGCTCAGGTGTGTAGCACCTGTATGTAGACACAATTCTAGGCTCTTTTCCAGGCACCCTTTTGCAGCATTGTCAGGACAGCTCCAGGGTGAACCTGAGCCACTTCAGGCTCTCCTTCTCCTCTGTGCCTATTAAATCCACGTGCTGTGCTTGCAGTTTGTGTTGAAATACAGGAGGGACCTTTGAGCCACCAGCCTTTGCAGAGCAGTCGTGGCACTGCGGTGTTGGTACTGGTCCAGCTCTGTACCCAGTTTCTCCAGGAGATTTTGCAGTCTGAAGTGTGTTTTTCCTTCCCATTTTACTGATTTAAAATTTGTGTTGGTGGATCTTTGCAAGATTCACTGGTATTTTATGGACTCAAGCTGAGAAACCTTTTAGTATTGCAAAATTTAAAAACTAAGCATAAGCCTCTTCTGCCCACAGAACAGTTCCAGTGAGTGATCATATAACTCTGAGCTCTTAAGACACCCAATCCCAAAACTTTGTGAAAAACTCCACTGGGAATTCCCCATCTGCAAAAATGCTTAAGGCTGCTTGAGGGAGGAAGAAAGCCTAACAGTTCTGCACGGGCTGTTGTATGTTTTATAATCCTCTTTGCTGCTACAGTTCTCTGCTGTAAAACTTTATAACATTTACACCCAGTTAAACACTATGACTCTACTGATCCTTTCATTTAACAATCTTGGAAATGTAAAACCTAGTTACTGTGGGGCAGCCTTTCAGAGGAAGAAAAGGATCGGAAAAATCTCTGGAAGCCTCAATGATGAACAGAGAAACATTAAAATAGAAGTGCAGTTTAAAACATCATTCAGGTACTTATCCCTTGTGTCTCAACTACATGCAATAAAATGACTTTTTTTTAGACGAGCAATGTGGACTCTGCTTTAGAATGGTTAGGAAAAATATAACAAAAGAAGTAAAACTCAGAGCCACTCTTAAAGTGCTGATTTTATTAGAAGTCAATGAAGGTATGTTATATTTCACTGTAAGTGTCTAATAGAAGTAAATGCTTATTGCCTTGTGAGCAGGGCTTCAATTCTGGACAATTCAAAAAGCTTGCAATTGAGTCCAGTGAGAGCAAGAGCAAACCATGAACATATACTTAATCCTTAATTTACCTTATACACATAGAAGCAATCTGGTTTTGCCCACAGATAAGTAATAAAAAAATATAGTTGAACAATGGCTGGCCAGATTTTATGTTTTAACAAAACATGCATGAAAAAAATCCTCCCTGCTTTCTACTTTGCATGAGACAGACATTATTATAATCTGAATTTGTAGTAGGGGGTTTTGTGTCAAGTATTTATCCGAATTGTTGCTTTCTCCAGTGTTACTGATCTTACTGCATAATTTATCAGTGACCTGCTAGGTGATGCTGAGTATAGCTTTAAATGTGTTATAATGTGGATAACAATAAATGACAAGTTCTTTAAAGTGATGTGTTAGCCAGTAAGAGTTGTCTTTGAGTACCGTGCTTATGCAATGCAAGAAGGAAGCAAAGGCACAGACCAGGGGAATAAATATCAGGAAATATGTTTGCTTTTTAAAATGTAACTATAAATATAATATTTCTCTAAGAAACACAACTATTAGCCAACAAAGACTATAAGTTCAGTGAAAGCTCCATCTGGGAAGACAAATATTTGATGCCTGCCTCCTTTTTATAAATCAAAAGGATTCATAACTCTGAAAATGCTTGGGTGTTTATGTATCCCAAATTCTAGGCCATCCACACTCACCTAAAATTTTCACCTACTGATTTTATTAAAGAATTGATTACATCTTTCAATGCCCTAAAAGGTTTTTCTCTATTCAGTTTCTCCCATCAACATTCACCTTATTTTGTTCAGGACTGCGATATTTAATGACATGCAGTTGAAATAATACAATAAAACGTACCGAAAACTTTACCGCCTAACTTTACCAGGCAAAACAGAAGCAGTAGATTTTTCTATTTCTGCTTTAGTTTCAAAGGTAAGCATAATGCTCAGAATTATCAAAATCCAAATTTATTTAAAGAAGGGAAATTAATACATGACTGGATCCTTGCATAAGTGTTCAGTAAGTAAACAATGTATTTATGAGCTGCAATTCTTTAAGTGATTACTTGGCAACAGGCTAATTTCTGGTTTTGTTTCAAGAACCACAAGAATGCTGCTTTCCTTTTGATGGAGAGTGACCGGCTGATCAATAGTCTGCCCCAAGTGAAATGGACGGAGGCAGCTGTGGCCTTGGCATCCAGGCTACAAGAAGAATGTGTAACATTTATTGTGGCAAACTTCCTACATGTAGTACAAAGCGAAGGCTTCTCTGTTTTGTTGCAGGTATAACGCCCTCAAGTTTTTGTATGCTTCCAAATAAATCAAATTGTAACACACTTTTGATAGTTCAGGCTGCTAAATAATCAAATAGTTTCAACTTTTGCTTTAAAGTACAATTCCATGGAAAATTTTAAAAAAAAAAATAGGCAGTGCTAAGTGGGGGGGGGGGGGCTGGCTTTTTTTTTCCAGTGTTGTTTAAAAGCATATTAATCCTTTGTGCAGGGTTGATACTGCATTCAGGTCATGTGCCTCAGTCAAGCAAACATTACAATGAATTTAGTGGGACAGTGTCTGTGCTGCAAAGAGATTATTATATATGTAAGCTTTGAAAAAGCTTTTGCACCCCTAGAACAAGAACATGCACTTACAAGAATGATTCTAAGTATTAGCAGTATACTCAAACTTTTACTGATATTTGTTGAGTTGCAAGAATGCGGTAATGCTGCGGGTCCTGGTGGGAACATGTAATTGTAGCTGTTTTGTTTCTCCTGTGAAAGATTTTTTTTTTTAATATGTATTGAGGATTTAAAAAAATTAATAGGGAGATGTTAAAACACTTTGAATTCTGAGTTGCATGTGGCTGTAAATTGATCACAGTGTGCTTGTTCCTAAAATTTAGGTTAGCAAGAGGCCTCAGGATGGTTTGTGAGCGGCCTGGAGAGGGGTGGGGTTGTGGGACAGACACAAAGGAAGATGCTCAGCTCAAGGCTCCTGCACAGCGGGACAGCAGATCCCCTCTGCTCAGGAATGCTTTTGCATATGAAGTACACTCTTTTGTTTTAAATGGCTGTCTCTTGTTGTTTCCTCAGGCACAGGCAATGAGCAGCAAACCTGACCTTCTAGAACTAATTTTTAATGCAATTGAAAAAAGTATTAATAATGAAAATAGCTGCTTTCTTCTTGTAGCTGTGGATACGTTGTTGGAGTCCACAAATGTGAAGGAGACGGTAGGTTTTTCAATGTGCAATGTTTGTAGGAAAAACTATTCTGGTCTTGTCTAATATAACGGTTCAAATCAGGTGATGCAGTGGTTTGAGCTCAGGCGGCTCAGACCTGCGGATGGGGTCACACAGAAAAGCATCTGCAGAAATCCAAAGTCCTGTTGAAAGTGCAGAAAACGTTGCCATTTGTTTATTGGATATTAACACTTTTTTTCGTTTGAAGAGAAACCCTGTCTATGGCAATAAAAAATTACTGTGTATTACTGAGAATGCCAGTCTCATGGGCACCATTGCACTGTTGTTCTTTACTATCACTTTACATTTGGGATGAGGAAAAACCAAAATATTTCATTACCTTATCGTTACAGGTGAAGGAGAGCTTTTTACTTTTCTATGTATCTTTTCCCTATTTTGTAAAAGTCACAGCTACGTTGGCTTTTGTTTAAGACTGTCCTCTGAAGCAAGGGCTGCCTCTTAAATCTAGTGTGTGTTTTTTTGATTGGGGGTTGGGGGGGGTGTGTCAGTTTCCATGTGTATAATATGCCATGTATATTCACACAGTCTAAATAATTATATTTAAGATGTGGTTGACTGTAATGCTGAGGATAAGTCATAAATAATACGACATACTGATTAATATCCAAAATGATGCTGTAAGCAAAGAATGAAAAATAAATGCAAAATGAATTACTATAGTCTGGTGCTATTGTAGATCTTCTTGGTAAAAGCAATGAAAATTTAATCAGATACATTAATTTTCCCTAGAGTATTTGACCTTGTTGTGACACAGCTGACAGCAAAGAGCTATTATGGGGTTCATCTTAAAAAAAAAAAAGGAAAAAAAAGGCAGGAAAAGAAGAGCAATGTGGTGTTTTCTAGTGCTGTAGCATGCCTTGAAGTGACTTGGTTTTGAAGTATTGCAAAAATTACTGTGGGGGGCAATAATCCTGCAAAAGCAGCATCTCCATCTACCAGGCCATTATAAAATATAAGTGATGACATCATTGATCTAGCTTAGGGAGTAAGCAGATTCTGAAAGGAATAATGACTGGTTGCTATGACAATATGCCCCTCGCCAGCTGCTGATTTGTTACTTGAACACAGGGTTTTACGTGCAAGATCCAGGCTCTGCGTGATAAGCTCTGGGTCTTCCTGGTTCAGTCTTTTTATGCTGTTCGTCACACAGAAAGCTGGAAGCTGATGAGGCCAGACCATCAACAGAAAATACAAGCAGGTATGTCTGGCATCAAATGGCATTCAAATTTTTTAGCAATCTGTTTAGTAGATAAAATGTAGGTGCTATTGTGGAGCTAGATACAAATTAAAGCAAGCTTTGTGATGCTTTAGGTTTTTAAGGTGGTATTTTAGAATAGAAGCATGATAGCATGCTTACCTATGTGGAAATCTGATAGTCATTTTCTGTGAAAAGTCTCCCCTGCTTTTCCTTTTAGGAGTGTATATAATAGGAACCAAAACCATGTAGATCGATTCTGTTCTTATTTACAGCTACACTAAATTACTGAAAATACTGCAGTAGGATTAAAAACCTTATCTGTCTGATTTTTAAGGAGATAAGCACTGTGGGTGAATTAAATTTGCACAAAGCAGATTATCCATTCTATGAGTTCAGCTTCTGTCCTTTATTATTTCCTACATAATGCATAAATATTGCTTGTCTCTTGCATAATGCTGATCTCGTGCACTATGCCTAAATGCAGCCAGCCTGACTTCCCAGTTGATGGGTACAGTGATATTGTGTGTGTGCTGCAGAGCCCCCAAGGAGCTGCAGAGGGTTCTCGCAAAATTTTAACCGGCAGCACTTCCAACAAAAAGGAGTTTTTGTTCTGAAGGTTTCTTTGTTTTGAAGTACACAAGTATTCTGAGGGTGCAGAGCTGATGATGGAGTTCAGGTTCTGGTTGAATATTAGCTTTGACAGTAGAGTGTTAGAAAATAATGTGTTGAAGGCTTCTCTAAAATCAAATCACTTTTGATTCAAAGGAGAAATAAACATTTCTGTGTCCTTTTTGTTAAAGACTAGTTACGATATGACAATTATTAAAATTGTTTACACCTATAGATACATGAAAATTTTATTCTACAATTACATGCTGAGAGAAAGATGCAGTGACAGTCTAACCATGATTTAGGGATGTAGTCAAATAATATGTGACTGCTACTGTATAAAACAGGTTTATGATTTCTTTCTGGATTATAAAATCTTTTAGAAGCTGAGGAACTGGCTTTAGAAACAAGAGTGGTAGGGTTATTTGTTTTGGGGAGTTTTATTTTTAGGATGATCATGTCCTTATTGTAAATAATATCTAGGCTGCTTTGCACTAGTGCTTTCAATACCAAAAAAAATATGTAAGACCGAGGTGTGCCTTAGTCATCCAAACTCCATCTTGCCAGAACTTGTTTTGTTTTCTTTTAGATTAAATTACAACTCAGAGCTAGCATACATTCTGTATATAAGCAGATAGGCTGAAATGTTTGCATCAGTTATCTGGTTTTAATTACAGGTAAAGCAATCAGACAATACTGGTAGACAAATTTTAATCTTCAGATGAAATATGTCTAGGATAACTTGAATCAACTATCACCTTAAAGATTTCTAGTGGTGGTTTATCTTATAGAGATTTAACCTATATAGAATTTGAAGGCTATGATAGAGGAGGAAAAATGCCAAAAGAAGACAGATGATATTGTGGGGTTTTGCATTCACAAAATGTCTTGTGTTTTCTTAGGCACAAGTTTATATGGATTTTGTCTTAATATATTGGTAGNAGTATGTCTAGGATAACTTGAATCAACTATCATCTTAAAGATTTCTAGTGGTGGTTTATCTTATAGAGATTTAACCTATATAGAATTTGAAGGCTATGATAGAGGAGGAAAAATGCCAAAAGAAGACAGATGATATTGTGGGGTTTTGCATTCACAAAATGTCTTGTGTTTTCTTAGGCACAAGTTTATATGGATTTTGTCTTAATATATTGGTAGGTATTAATGTGCAGAGTCATTGCTAGAAAAAGGATTAGATCCTTGCGGTGCCATTTTCAGCATACCTTTGTGTGACTTTTTTTTTTACAGACCTATATAAAAACTATTTTAATATCTTCAGTAAGAATTCAGCAGAATTTTTGTTTGTGTTATACACAGATACATGTTTTGTATGTGTAAATAATATGTCAAAACACGAGGTGCTGAATGCTTTTAATACATTTTTTGCAAAAGCTTTTTTCTGCTGAAACATTAACACAAACAAAAATGAAACCGTATTGATTCTGGATCTGTACAGTGTCTATAAATATCCTTTTTGTATTCTACAAGCGCAATTGATTTAAAGGCTTTATTGAAAAATGCTTCCCTCCCCGGGTAGACCAGTGGGGGGAAAAAAAAAGGGCATTCACTGCCTGAAAATTCCACATGACAATCACAGGGATAACTCTCATGACATTATGCTGCATGCTATCTAAAGAGGCACTATGATCTTCCTGTGTACATTTAGATGTTTTGGCTTTACCACTTTTGAAAATTAATACAATTTACTTTAAAGTAATTAATCTCTTATTTAAATAATATAAATAAGTATTCTATGAATTACAATACATCACTTAAAAATCATTAGTACTCTAAATTTGAAGGTCTCTCTTTTGTAAGTTGTGTACACTTTCAAAGGTCTCAGTGCACTGAAACCTTTAAGTGAGCTAGGCTTGGATAAACAAAAATGTGTCTTACTGTGGAAATGGGGAAACAGAAGAGTTAAACAATTTGCTTATGGCCATGTGACCTCATTACAGATACCACATATTTTGTTCTGAACATAAACCCATGTATTTCCACTTAACATTTGCCATTTCACCAAAATTAGCCTTCTTAGAAAAATTACAGGACCCAAAGAACTGCTTTTGGATTTCAGATTATGTCAGTTGAGTAGGCTGCATTGTTTTCTGTCTCCCTTCTTTCCTGCTAAATAGTAAAGAAACTGCTCATTCCTTTTACAGCTGCATTTGACAAGGGTGATGACCAAAGACTTGGCAAAAAACCTGTATTCACTAGTTCTCAGGTAAACATTTATATCCAAACATTAAAAATACTCAGAAGCTTGCAAAGAAAACTATTTTCATCATGTGTTTTAAATTCAATATTAATTTGTCATATTATTTAATGGAACTTGCTTTTGAAAAATCTGTATTTTTTTTTGGTGAACTGTTATTTCTGTAGAATCAGTAATGTCTTGGGACTCTGCCTATGCTCTGCTACACTTTCAAACAGATAAGCTCAAATAAAAGACAGGAATTTGTGTTCATGATCTCACATTCCCCTGTTGCTACGTAATGAAACTGATCTGTTTCCCAGAGCAAATGGTTTGCTACTGAGCTAATGAATCTCTGCTGTTATCACAACCCACTACAGCACTGAGCCTGTTACACTCCCTGCCCTGAAAAATTACTTTTTAGTGCCCTCAACGACTGTTCCATTGAGACTAACACTCAAATCTACATCACTGCTTGGTAGAAAAACAGTATAGGTTTCACATTATTTGACAGTCTTGGATACATTGCAATGACCATGGTATCACAAAGATTCCATTTCATGCACTTAATTCTCTATGTTTCAGTATATAACTTCACCTGAGAGAGAGAATGACTATTGTCACTTATCTAGTGGATACGCTGTTAGTCATGGTTAAAAATATCACATGTATTATAAATTAATTTTTGTTTTTATGTTTGTAATAATTCATAGTCTTTATTCCTCTTTGGAAAATATGCTCATGTAACTTAAAAAAAAATTTCTTACTTCAACAGACACTAATAATATAAATAAATCATAGAATCGTTTTGGTTGGAAGAGACCCTCAAGATCATGGAGTCCAACCATAAATATTTACAAACTAATTCCTCCAAAGCAAAAATGAAACTCTACTTAAATATTTCCATGTCCTCTATATAGAGTGGTCTATCACATGAGATTTACTGGGCACTCTAGTTATTTCTGGTACTTTCACATCTTTGAAAGACAGCAATCTGAGCAAATTTTTTTTTAATTATTTATATGCTGAATCTTGTTGCTTTAGATTCATGTACTACTTAAAAAGTAGCTGTGTTTCAGAAATGAAAGATTATGGATAACTTGGTATTATAACTATCTTCTGGTTTTTTCCCTGATTTTTTTTTTTCCCAGCTAAACAAATCTATTACTGAATCTGTTGGGACAAGG
>VWYH01002607.1:545061-556991 GCA_013399365.1 Pampusana beccarii | reverse complement strand
CCCTGGGAGAGCGCGGGCACGGACGGCTCCCCCGTGGGTTCCGGCACAAAGAGCTCGGAGCTGCCAAAAGCCACCGCCGAGAAATGGGAGAGCGCGGGGGGCACAAGAGCCGAGGTTTGTCCCTGGGAGGGCCTGGGGACAGAGCAGCCCCCCAAAAAACCCAGCACTGGGCGCTCAGCGCTGCCCGACTCACCCGCAAGGCAACCCCAGAGCACGGGGAGCCTGAAGGCTGAGATCTGCCCCTGGGAGGCTCCGGGGGTGGAAACCACCGACAGAGCAGAAATCTGCCCCTGGGAGGCGGCTGCTGCCCCCTCCCATCCGCAAAAGGCCGAGCAGGATCCGGGGGGCGCTCCCCGGGGCGACAAGCGCATCAGACGCCAGGCAGCGTTAGCCAGCCCGGCCAGGTCCCTGGAGACGGGCGGCAGCGAGCGAGAGGCCGTTTGTCCCTGGGAGGGGCTGGGGACACAGCAGCCCCCCGAAAAACCCCGCACCGGGGGCTCCGTGCTGCCCAAATCACTCACAAAGCAACCCCAGAGCGTGGAGAGCCTGAAGGCTGAGATCTGCCCCTGGGAGGCTCCGGAGCTCAGACCCACCCGTAAAGCAGAAATCTGCCCTTGGGAGGAGGCTGCTCCGCTATCTAGTAAAGAAAAATCAAGAGAAGACAAAGGTGCTGTGTCCATGGAGAGCAGGAGCCCTTCTACAGGTCAAGGTCTCTGCAAAGAAATGGGAGACAGCGCGTCTGGAAAGAAGGGGAAAGCGAGCGGAGAACGTGAGTCCGTCTGTCCCTGGGAGAGCGTGGGCACGGAGCAGCCCCCCAAAAAACCCCACAGCGGGGGCTCCGCGCTGCCCAAATCGCTCACAAAGCAACCCCAGAGCGCGGAGAGCCTGAAGGCTGAGATCTGCCCCTGGGAGGCTCCGGGGGTGGAAACCACCCATAAAGCAGAAATCTGCCCCTGGGAGGCGGCTGCTCCGCCATCGAGTGAAGAGAAATCAAGGCAGGACGAGGATGGTCTGTCCGGGGTGAGCAGAAGCCCTTCCATAAATCAGGGTCTCTGCAAAGAGCTCGGAGACGGCACGTCTGCGAAGAAAGGGAAAGCAAGCGGAGAACGTGAGTCCGTCTGTCCCTGGGAGAGCGCGGGCACAGAGCAGCCCCCCAAAAAACCCCGCACTGGGGGCTCCGTGCTGCCCAAACCACCTGCGAGACAACCCCAGAGCGCGGAGAGCCTGAAGGCTGAGATCTGTCCCTGGGAGGCTCCGGGGGTGGAAACCACCCATAAAGCAGAAATCTGCCCCTGGGAGGCGGCTGCGGAGAAAGGAGCAGCCCCGGGTGAGGCGGGGGTCCCACCAAAACCGGCCGGTGCCTCCAAACCCGCGGAGCAGGGGAGCAGCGAGCGCATCTGTCCCTGGGAGAGCCTGGGCACCGAGGAGCCGTCCCCAAAAACCACGACGGGGAAAGAGCCACCCGGCAGCACAAAATCAGATGTTTGCCCCTGGGAAGCAGCAGAGCCCCCCAGCTCGGAAAGCTGCAAACCTGCCGTGCAGCCCCAGGGAGCGGGCCGAGCGGCCCCCACCGGGCCGGGGCCGGCAGAGCGGGCGGCAGGAGCCAGCACCGTGTCTCCAACGGCCCCGCCGAAAACAACCGGGGGCAGATCTGGAGGTGAGGCCGAGCACAAACCCCTGCGCCGCACCCCGGGCATCCAGCCCGGCCGGGCGAGCAGTGGCCGCAGCACCAGCGCGGCCGAGGTTTGTCCCTGGGAAGCAGAGGAGGCTCCGGCAGCTCCGGAAACCAGCGCAGACCCCAGGAAAACCTCTGCTGTGTGTCCGTGGGAGGTGGGGGGTGCGGAGACCCCCCCAGCAGGGCCCAGCCCCGGGGATGGAAGTCGGGGTGTGAGCGAAACTAAACCCGAGGTCTGTCCGTGGGACCACGAGTAGCTCCGTCCCTGCACCCCCAGCTCCGCGCAGGTACAGCTGTCGTCAGCGTGAAGTCTGGAGCTGCCGGACGGGGACAGGAGCGTCCCCACAGCCACACGCCCAGCGAGCTCCCCGGTGGCCACCAACCAGCCAGGCTTGGGGACCAGCGCAGCGAGGGGACGGTTCAGTCTCCTTAGAAAGCGGTGTCGCCGTAACGTGCTGTCCACGGTCTTCAAACGATCGTCCCATTGTGTAAGTAGGTGTACATATGGAAAATAAACAGCGTTATCTACAGAATTCAGGCTCGATGGCTGATTTGTGGGGTGTGGGTGAGATCCTGAACGCTCAAGGCAGAGCAGAAAGCAGAGAGGCTGGAAAGGAAAATGGGAGAAGTGGTTTAGGTGCAGAGGTTTGAATGTTGGTGCAGGAGATGGGGAGCCACACGCTCCTAGACAGGAAGGAAAGGCCCTTCTCTAAAAAAGCCAGAAAATCCACCAGAAAACCCTCTTTTTGTTCAGAAAAGGGGCTCCGGAACACTTGATCCAGCAGGTTCTCTCAGGGAAGACAGACAGATTGTGACACCGCTCCCGTTTCCAAAAAGATGGGAGGGATTCCAGGGCTGGCTCCTCTCCTAACGGAGCACAAAGGTGAGATTCTACCCTTTGGGAAGAACGTCACTCACAAAAATAACGGGACAACTCTGCAGCCGTGACTCCTTCACTGCACGCTCTGCAAAAAACGCTTTCGAGGAAGAAGAAATGCACGTAAATCTAACGTGCTCTGAAAAACGGCTGAGTGAAAAAGCAAGACAAGGTTGGAAATGTGGTTGGGTGACTAGTGAGTATTTTGCTGCATGACCAGGAGGAAATGGAACTTCTCTGAGCCAACCAGAGCGGGAACAACCAGCAGTGTCCCGGGCCACCCTCCAGCCACAGTAACAGCTCCAGTTTTCCTGACCCAGTCAGACCTGGTGCGAATGTCACCGCGTCCACAGGATGGTGCCACCCGCTCACCACCAACACCCACCGCTGTGCTATGAGCACCATAAACGCACCAAAACCCATCGGCTACGAGAAACGCTGCCTTTCGAGAAGATATTGACACAAACACCGACCTCAGGAGGCGAAACATTTTACTAAGTTACCAGTGCTGGGCTGCAGCCCCTTCGGGAAGTTCAGCCATTAACGAGCGCCCGTTCCGCACAGCTCCAGTTGCGGCACCCACCCGGGATAATTCGATTTAAATCGTTCTTTCTGCTCTTCCCTGGTGTCGGTTAAAAAAAAGCAGCCTGGGAATCAATCCAGAGAGGGGAAGAGAATGGGAAAAGGAAGTGTCAGCACCTGCTGCCACAGTTTTTAATGAAAATCCAGCAGGTCTGTGACAGTTCCCATGTCTGGACGGAGTTCCGCTGCGCAGGGCTCGCAGTGCAGCAGGGCCAGGGGCTGGGAGAGCGGTGCTGAGCACAACAGACGCCTCATTTCCACAGAAACACAGCGAGGGTGCAGCTGCAGCGCACCAAGTCTACTCTGTCCAAGTAAATTTCTTCTCAGAGCTCATCCAAATCTCCCTCCCAGGCCCCTCTCACTCCTTTAAAGCAAATTCTAGTGACTGGAGTCATTTCGGGAGCTGCTTTCTCTGCTGAATCCAACCCACTCCCTCTGCCGCCATCCTCCGCTTCTTCCCTCCAGGGCTGTTGGCGCTGCTGTCCCTGAACAGGCTCCAAAACTTCTTACTTCACCTCTTCGTACTCTTGTGAGGGATCCAGGGTTGGACCAGGAATCATCACCGTCTGAAAAAAGCCAGGAACAAAATCAGCAGGACGCAGAGCGGCTCTGAAGTGCTGTAACGGGAATTGTTCGTGTTACAGAGCAGGAGAAAGGGCACGCAGGGGGTGCTGGCAACGCTGAGGCCTCATGCAGGACGGTGACCAGATGGCAGCAGCACGGGGGGGATGTGGAGGGGGACAGGGTGACGTGTACTGCACTACTGGTTGGAAAAACCTCTCAAGATCGAGTCCAACCATTCCCCCAGCCCTGGCATTGCCCCATGTCCTGAGAACCTCATCTCCGTCTGTCCAACCCCTCCAGGGATGGTGACTCCAGCACTGCCCTGGGCAGCCTGTTCCAATGCCCCCCAACCCTTTGGGGAAGAAATTGTTCCCAGATCCAACCTCAACCTCCCCTGGTGCAACTTGAGGCCGTTTCCTCTGCTCCTGGCGCTTGTTCCTGGGGAGCAGAGCCCGACCCCCCTGGCTCCAAGCTCCTTTCAGGCAGTTCAGAGATCAGAAGGTCTCCCCTCAGCTCCTGTTCTCCAGCTGAACCCCCAGCTCCCTCAGCCGCTCCCATCACACTTGTGCTCCAGCCCTTTCCCCAGCTCCGTTCCCTTCTCTCAACTCGCCCCATCACATATGTGTCAAACACCCTCAGCCTCCCACTACAGCTCCCAGGTTACAGAAGCTCAGCTTTGGTTTTGTCCAGAATTAACTAAACAGCCATGGGCCAGGCAGGTCCCTGCCCCCGGTGGCATCACCTTCACGATGGGGCCCTTGGGTGGAGCCCACTCCGGAACGATCTTGCCGTGCATCCTCCACGCGCCGTAGGGGTTCACCAGGTACCTCTCGAACACGACGTACTCCAAAACGTCCTTGGGTGTCTGCTCCCCCCCATACATCAGCCGCCCGAAGCGGTCGTAGATCGCCAGAATCTGTAAGAAAAGAAACGTACGTTGGGCTGGCAGCAGGTTGGGGCTGGGGAGGGCGAGGGCGGGAGGGACGGACGGACCTGCCGCGTGTGCATCCGCACCGTCACCTGCCCGTACAGGTTGCCGCGGTTCACGAGGCTGTCGCACCGAATGTGAACCACCCGCGGGGGCTCCAGCGACTCCACAAAACTCCAGCGGATGGTCCTGTACCTGTTCCCACGGACCATCTCCTACAAACGGGACAACAAGCACCAGCTTTGTTAGGATGTGAATTGAATGACAAGGAAATGACTATACATAATAAAGCATTTATTCATTAGCTGTTAGACTTGTGCTTTCCCTCCCATCTCTGTCCTTACTGTGTCCAGAAAAAAAACAAAGAGATAATCAGGTTTCAAGAGCCTTAGATACCGTGAAAGAAATCAAGGACACGCTACCGCCAGATAAGCACTTACCGGGTAGCAGCGCTCCGTCACCAGGGAGTGAAGCTTCTGCTTGTTAAAACTGCAAGTGAAACACAGCCAGTTACTCAAATATTGCAGGAAAGATCACTGGCAAATCCCGGCCTCTCCAGAAGACACACAATCTACCAGCAAAACAGAAAGAGCCAAATTCTCAGCTGTGATCTCAGCACGAAACCTGCATGTGAACGCAAGACTTGAGGGAAAGACACGACATCCTTTGGAAGCCAGTTACGTCCCAACTGTTTTATTGGTGTTTGGAACTGCAACTGAGAATGATGCAGTTTCAAAACCTATTACTGGAAAGCAGAATGAGGCAGCGGAGCCTCATTTCATACCCAAACAATTCCCCGCGGCGCGATTCCAAACAGCACCACCCACCCGCTTGTCTGCTGATAACACCGATGGTGCAACAGCTCAGCTCATTGGCAGGAGGAAATTTCTGCAACCTGCTGTTCATTATCAAAAGCAAGAGGGTACCGAGCGAATCTCCAACACGCTGAGATGGGGTGCAGAAAAAAATAAAGTATTTGTTGCAGAGGATGCACAAGAGTTAGAAAGGCAGGGAAGAAAAGCAGAGCGTATAAGCAAGGGTCTTACTTTGCCAGGGAATTGTGAGCTTCAATAAATATCTCCTGTGCCTTCTCTGGGAAGGTTTTGGTGCTGAAATCTGGATCGTGATCTTTTATCTTCCGCAGACTGAAAAGAGAAGGAAAGCTCGACAGTGAGTAATGACTGGGAGGTACCTCACGCATTTCAGATGATGACGGTGACCTCACCCAGTTCAAAACAGCTTTTACCAGGGAGGAACTGGAGGTTGCCCAAGACATAACCTTTGCATGCTCATAAGACAATCAAACTGCTGCAAACCTAAAAAATCCTCAAAAAAAGGGGCACATGCTGCATCCATCCAGGGCAGGAGAGGTGCCCAGTGCTCATTCTCACAGAATGGACTCCTGGTTCGGTGGTACAGCAGCAACAATGGAAGCAGCAGGTAGAGAACAAAATGCAGCATCTCACCACTGCAGGACAGAACCCAGCAAAGCTGCTGCAGCACAGAGTAATTAATTCCAAAGGAGGTACGTACGCCAGCTGGGAGGTGGCACTCTGCTTCAGCTTCTCCATCTTTTGCTTCAGCCCATCTTTGGATAAGGAAGACAAGCGGGCATCGCCCTCAGGAGGGACGTACGGGTCCATGATATCACCTGCAGCACAGAGAAGAAAGGTCAGGAGAGGCTCAAAACCAGCAAAACGAAGGAAATAGGCAGCGCCCTGGCTGGAGAAGCAGAATCCTGTCTTGGTAGTGTTTGTGAGGTGAAATACGAGAACGCAGAGCTCTCACTGCTGGCCTGACACAGCTTGCCAGCAGTGCCGGTCCTTGCTCTCTGCCTCCTCTCCCACACAGCCCAGGACAGGAGGAATACTCAGCAGTGGGGACAGGACCTCCCGAGTGTCCCTCGGTACGAAGGAGCCAACAGCCTGAACCACTCCCAAGGTAAAGCAGAGCGGCTGCTGTCCCTCAGCACATAATTCAGGGTGTTGCAGACACGCTCTGGGCATCGTCACAGCGCTCAGGGTCACCGCTCCCCACTGCAACTGCATTAGTTTTGCCCCAAGAAGAGACCTTGGACGGGTTTCCCCCACCTGTGCTGGCCAAGTAGAAGGTCCGCTCCATCCGATCCTCAGGAAACACTCCCCACATGGACTTGAGCCTCCTCTCCTTCTCTTCAGGGGACAGTTCTCTGGCCCATTCAGGGACATAAAACTTCTTCTTCGTTCTCGTTCTCACAGGGACAACCAGACAGGCCGGGGCTGCTCCAGCAGGATGCAGCACAGACCCCGCGGCCTACGAGAGAGAAACACACCCGTGGAGTTAACCCAACGGCCAAGAAACACCAACATCTTATTTATTTACCTTCAAACCCCCAAACACAGAGGAGATATAAATACACCCAGCACCACCATTGCAGTTCTCCCTGTCCCATGGCCTTCCCTACATTCCCTCATCCCTGACTCCACACGTCCCTTATGTTGTGGCTCCCCACCTTCCCTGTGGCGTCACGGCCCCGTCACGGCCCCGTCACGGTTTCCCACGGTCCCCCACGGCCCCTCGTCCCGGCCCTCACCAGCCGGCAGCCCCACAGGCCCAGCCGCGCCGCTCCCGCCGCCATGGCGGCCGCCATCTTCCCGCCGCACAGCCCGCCGGGACGTGGGCGTGGCCTATGCAGGGAGTGGGCGTGGCCGCTAGGGGCCGTGCGCAAAGGGGGCGGGGCCGGCGGGAGCCCGCGCCGCGGTGGCGAGTGGAAAATTCCACCGGCTGCGGGAGGAGGGGGCGGGGCTCGGGGAGGCTCCGCCCCGAGCGCGCGGCGGCGGCGGCGCGCGGCGGGGGAACCCCCGGGGGCTGCTGCAATGCGGGGGGGGCATCCAGAGCGCCCCCGGTGCACCGAGAAACGGGGTGAGGGACCCACTGGTGCCACGTGCGACAGGCGAGGGACCCCCCCTGCACCGCCCCGTGCGGGGATGTCGGACCCACCCGATCTCCCGGGCCCACCGGGGACCTGCAGAGCCCCCCAGCAGCCCCGCTCAGCACCGGGCACAGCAGTAGCCGGTGCCTTGTGCTTTTGGCATTTCAAATTGCAGCAACGCTCGGGGAAGCTGGCAGAAGGGGGGCTCATGGGGAGGTGTCCCACCCAAATATCCCACCCGGGATGCAGCAGCTCCGGGGGTGCCGTGTCGATGCCCTAAAGCGAACGCGCTTACCCCAAACCCCATTCCCGTGAAATCCCTGCCTCCCCCGGGGATGCTCAACCCCCCCACAGCTCCAGGGTGAGCTCCGGGTCCATCTCGCAGACCCGAAGGCAAACGCAGCGTGGGGGTGCGAACCTCGGGGCTCGGGGGGGGCTGCGCGGCTTGGCCTGGCTGTGCTCCCAGTTTGCTTTGGGGACTGTTGATCTTGGCCGGGAGGAAGCGTTGCTCCGCGGGACAGCTGGTTAATGTGTAGTGACGGCTCCGCCGTGCCCGAGACCGTTGATCCCAACCCATGCTGTGATGTGTGCCGGCGGGAGCAGGGCTGGGAGCGGCGCTGGGGGGACCGGGCGCCCATGGGTGGGGGGATTGCACCTGCATCCCGGCAGCAGCTCCGAAAGCCTGAGATGATGCTCGTGGGGCATCAAAAATAGGAGAGGGGGGGATCCTCCCTGCTGTGCTCCCAGCAGGAAAACTGGAGCCAGTTTCCCCTCTGGAAACCAGGGCTGCAGCCCCGGGGCTGCGGAGCCGGTCCTGGTGCAGCGGGGCTGAGTCACCCCACGGCCTGGGACTCGTGGGGTTGGATTTTCTGGCGCTTTCCCACGGCTCAGGACTTGTGGGGTTACACTTTCCCAGCCTGTCTGGCTTTCCCAGCTGCAGAGCCGCCCTGCGATGCCATCTCAGCCAGTTTTACCGGGCAGCACAGCCCAAGAGCATCCCTGGCTGCTGCAGGTCGGGCTGGGCCTCTCCCCAGCAGCAGTGGCATCTGAGGACGCCACTTGACAGTGTCCCCAGCCCATGTGTGACCTTCCCCTTGCAAAACTAGGATTTGCCCCATCAGCGAGGGGGACCAGGGCTGGGATTTGGAGGGACCTGAGGATCAGCAGAAGTGGGACATGCTCAGCACCCTCCCAAATCTGAGCTGTCCCCGCCAGCTCCGGGCAGGGGCTCGGCCACGTTTGCCCCCATCCCTGTGCCAGTCTCCTCTGGGACACGGCGAGGCAGGAAGGCGACGGGCAGACCCGCACGCACGCGTCCCCACCGCCACGCAGAGAGGGGGAAAACGATGCCAAACGCCTCCCAACCCCCCGGGAACAGCCCAGGGAGCAAGAGGCCCCGGGAGCCACTTTGCAGCTCGGAACATGCCATTGTCCCCGTGCTCCCGAATACCAGAGATTCCTGCCCTAAGCCGCCGGCCTCGACCTGCGAGGCAGGATTAGCCGGTGCCCTCCGGCTGCTCCTGCTCTCGGCAGGAACGGCAAAAACTCCGGCAAAAGAGAAAAGAGAAGAAAAGAAAAGCCTCTCTGGGATCTTTCTTTTGCTTTCCTTCTCCTTTCTTTCCCCCTTGTTTTCCTAATTAAAATGGTGCATTGACAGCAGTTGGTGGCTGCAGAGTCTCTGGGCTAATTACAGCTCCTGGCTCCCACCCCGGCCATTTGTCCCCCAGCCCTCCCCAGTCTGGCACCGCAGGAGAACCCGGCTTGGTCAGGACACGGCGGAGGAGGCGGCTTCCCCCCGGCTTTCTCGGCAGAGGCTCTTTCTTTCTTCCTTTCTTTCTTTCTGGATTCTTGCTGACAGCAGCATCTGTCATCTAACAATATCTCCCGCGCGGACCAGCAGCCGCCGAAGGCGCCCGGAGCCCTTTGCTGAGCGCGAGTCCCGCGGCCGGTGTGGCCACCAAGTCCCCTCGCTGTCCCCAGCACCGGGCACACACCGGGAGGGCACCCAGTGACCCGCAAAGCCAACAAGAGCAGGAATTAAAGCTCAGGAGACAATCCCCTCCGCTCCAGGAATAGGTTTATCCCGTCCCTGACCTCGCTGCCTGCCCGTGGCTCTGCCCAAGGACTGTCACCCGTGGCCACACGCTGCACCGGGACATGCAAAGCAGAGATGATGAGGAGGAGAAGGGCTTTTTGCTCCGGCGAGGTCTCTCAGGACAATTGTGGCATGGCTGTGCTTGTCCCCGCCAACCGCAATGGCCTTGGGGTGTCCAGGGTGTCCCCAGCGGCACGGCTGGGCTGAGTCGTATGGGGACACGGGACTTTCTCCCCAGCACCCCGCTGGCATCGCGGGCGGCAGCTCGCTCCCAAAAATGATAAAACCGTCCCCAGCCCCGGGGTCCCAGCACCAACGTGTCCCCACAGCCCGTGTCCCGGGGGGCAGGAGGGGACGGTGGCAGCGGGACAGGGAGGGCGGCAGCTGCTGAAACCCCGCGCGGCTCCAGCTGGTTCCTCGGCTCCCTCCTCCCCCCGGGGCTCAGCAGCACAATGTGGCCCCACAGCAGCCCCACATGAACCCGCGCAGGGTTTTTCTAACGACGTGCAGAGAGTCTGGACTTTCTCCGTGCCCCAGCTCGGCTCCTCCAGCTCTCTGCGAATCCCCACTCCCGCCCCGCGCTAACTCGTGTTTTAAACAGCGAGGTGGCACTTTGAGCAAAAATAAATCTCTTCGGGGAGGTGGCGGCGGGGGGAGAAAAAAAGGAGCAATTGCAGTTTCTAGTGGTGGAAGGCAATTAATGATTTCCTGCCTCCGTGAGCTGAGCTTCCTTCTCACAAGGAGGGAGGTTGTGGCACCCACAAAGGCACGGCACGGGGGCTGAGGGTTAATTTGGTCCATGTTTGAGGCCACACGGAGCCAGGGGTTGAGCTACCAGGTCCAAAACTGCCGTGGCAGGTCCTGGGGCTGAGCCGCACTCTCACTCCGCAATCCGGGTGCAGGAAAAGCCACCGTGGCCACCCGTGCTGGGTCCCCTCTTCCAGAAGAATTCCATTTTTCACCCTTCTTTTTCCCATATAAAGTCTTCATTAAGAAATTTGTTTTTCTAAACTTCCTGCTGGCGTTTGTCACAAACCCAAACAGCCATCCAACATCACCCACTTGGGAGATTTATTACCCCATAAATACTGTTCGCTGTATTGTGTATGTCGCTTTTTCAGACGGATTCCTCACGTAGCATCTTCCCCGAGCCCCAGCGCCGCTGCTGACCCCGAGAAAGCCCCGAAGGGCTGCGGTACCCTGGGGTGCACAGCGACGGCTGCTTGGCCTTGGGAAATGGTGCAAAAACCCCTTTCTGCTCAAGAGCTTAAGCCATTTTTTTACTTTCGAGGACGTGAGCCTGGCCACGAAGGGCTGCACGCACGCTGGCTGCCCCGGGGTTTTACCGGGAGCCCTGCAACGCCCAGGTTTCACCGCGATGCTGTGGTTCAAGTGCTCGGAGGAGGAGGAAGAGGAGGCTGTTGGCTCAGGGTGGGGACAAAAGCCACCCCAGGGAGCCGTCCCGACAGGTCCGGCGAGCCTGGCGGACAGGACACCTCCCCTCTGCTCCACACCTGCACGTTGCTGTACGTCTGCTGCGAAGCGCAAGGGGTTTTAAGCTGATCTCGCCATGTTTTAACAGCGGAGGTTAGTGATGGTTACAACTCAAGCTCCGCTGCGTTATCTGGAGCTGGAGAGGTGACCAAACCCAGGGAGAAAGGGACCTGTGTCCTCCAGATACAAGGGCCGGACGCTGCACGGTCCTGGGGGGGTTGGATGGGGTGACAAACAGCCCCAAAACGTCCAAAGGTGCCGGGTGTGCACAGTGCGGTGCTGGTGTGGAACCAGCCGGCTGCTCCGCGCTGGGAAACAAACACAACCCCCCGAGCACCGTGACACCCGGGATCCCCGGGGCTGCACACACCGACCCCATCCAGCCGCCCAGCCCCGACAGCCCCGGTAACGGGCTGCACCGTGCCAGGCCCAACCCGGCCAGGGTGACCCGTTAATGGGCTGCACCGTGCCAGGCCAGGGCCCCCCTGCACCGGGTGCTGTAGGAGCCCCCACTAACGGGCTGCACCGTTCCAGCCCGGCCCCGTGCCAGACACACAGAGCCAGCCCCCCGGGGCCGGGTGCACCGGGAGCTCCCGTTAACAGACTGCACCGTTCCGGCTCCGTCCCGGGCCGGGTGACCCGTTACTGGGCTGCGCGGTCCCCGGTTCCCCCGGCCCGGGTGACCCGGTACCGGGCTGCGCGCTCCCGCGTTCCCGCTCTCCCGGTCCCGTAGCACCGGCCGCACGAGGCGCAGCGCCCCGGGGCCGCGCTGCCGGACGCGCGCGCACGGCGCACAGCCCGCGG
>VWYH01002607.1:516967-544951 GCA_013399365.1 Pampusana beccarii | reverse complement strand
CCACCGGCTGCCTCGTGCCGGGAGCGCGCGCGCGCCCCCGCCCCTCCCTCCTCCTCCTCCTCCGCCGCCGCCGCCGCCGCTCTCTCGGTGTCTCGGAGCGGGGCCGCCGCGTCCCCGGCAGCACCAAACCCTTCCCCGGCTCCCGCCTCCCGCCCCGCTCGCTCGCTCCCTCTCTCCCCCGCCGCCCCGCCGCGGGGGGGCGCAGCCCCGCACCCGCCGCCCCGCCATGCCGGAGAAGCGGCCCTTCGAGCGGCTGCCCGCCGACGTGTCCCCCCTCAACTACGGACTCTGCCTCAAGCCCGACCTCATCGACTTCACCTTCGAGGGCAAGCTGGAGGCCGCCGTGCAGGTAGGGCCGCGGCCCCTCCTCCTCCCCCCCGGCCCCGGGGGACTCTCCCCTCAGCGGCTCCTCCCGCCGCCGGGCCCCGAGGGAGCCCCGGTCCCCCCTCCCTCAGCGGGGTCCCGATCCCCGTCCCCGCCGGGCCCTCGGGGCCTCCTCGCCGGGGCCCGGCCCTTGGCGCGGCGGAGCCGGCCGGGCAGGTGCAGGGAGGCCGCTCGGAGCTGCCCCGTCCCCCCCCCCGCCGNCCCCGGTTGTCCCCCCCGGTTGTCCCCCCCGGCGGTCCCCGCTCTGTATGTAGGTTAAGCGGGGAGCTGCCTCTGCTGTCCCGGCTTCCCCCAAATCTGTACCCGGCCAACCCTGCTCCTGTCCTCAGCCTCCAGCCTGCCGCTTTTATCTCTCTCCAGCCATTCAGATGCCTCGGGATTTTGCTGGAAAGACAAACGACCACATATGCAATTAAGCGAGAACTCCTCTAGTGTAGCTGGTAGGCCTCGGTGTCACCGAGGGGCTGGGTCGGCGGTGGGCAGGGGTGCGAAGGCTGGAAACGCGGGGTCTTCTGCCTCTTCCCAAAGGGAAAAGCGTCCCCGTGTTCACCCTTCCAAGCCAGAATGTTTGATGAACGCCCTGAAGTCTCAGAGTCATTCTTAGGCAGCGGTGCCAAGATTTCCTAAATTTGCTTTCGTGTCTTCCTTGTGCAATGATTTGAAATAGATGCAGGATTGTAAGGGCTTACCAGGCTTTTTCTTAAAACGGGTTGACTGTGAAATATTCGAGGGAGGTTTTAAACACTGAGATGTGCACAGATTTAAATCTTGGTCTAAAGGGGTGGTTAAAACCCTGTGAAACGGGGCAGCATTGGGGTAATAAAGCTGCTCAGTCTGAAGCAGGAGGCGTGTGCGAGTCGGGGAGGGCAAAAGGCTGCGGGTGATAGTGGATCTTGTGACTTTTGGGACCTGGAGGAAGACAACCAGAGATGAGTAAGTTTGTGTCATGTGGAAGAAGCACTGGAAACGTGAATTGCCTTGCTGATTTTGTTCTAGCTCGAGTCCTCTGGCTGCTGCTGATTTCGGGGGGTCACAGTCTGACGGTGCATCAGCCTGGTTGACAAATTCCCGGTCTCTTCCGTCTTAATCCCAACCGCCCGTTCCCGTCTTCGCACCCAAGTTGCTGCTGCTCAGTCCTGTTACAGCTGTGGGGCTGTGCTGTAAATGGGATCACTGAAATCATCCAGGTTAAAAATAACACTTAGGGGGAGGGGAGTCGTGGCTTTTTAAGCCAGCGTTGCTACTGAGGAGAGAGTCACACTGAACAGCAGCCCTGGGAACTTCGTTTAAATCCAGGAATAACAAGGATTTGGAGGCTCCTTGTGGAGGTGGTAGCTGGTTTGCAGATTTTAGTCCTGTTGAGATGTTTAAAATATTGTTTGCTATTCGGGGCATTGCTCAATGAATTCCTAAAGCAATGGATACCGCCTGACAATGCGAAATCCTGGACTTTCCTACCAGCTGAGGGCATGTGTTAAGGAGGAACACTGACCTGGCGGGTTCAGGGTTGTAAAAAAGCCTCTTGTTCACATCATGGTGAGCTGATGTGGTGTTCCCACGGTAGAGTGGATTAAAACAATATAGGGTGAGATTTTTTTAAACAGATCTAAAGTATATACCTTTATTTTAAAATAACTTCTAACAACTGTAGATGGAAGCATCACGAGGCCGCATCCCACCGTGTGCCAGCAGGTGCAGGAAGGTGTGCGGGGTGAGTTCTGCTTGTCTGGAGTTGGAAACCTGGAGAGGTTTGCTGTGGCTGCCGGTGTCCAAAGCGCAGTCAAGGCACAGCCCAGAAAATCAGGGGGGAACTATTCTGCACCTTGATGGAGAGAAGAACAACCAGGTCACCAATGTGCTGGGTGGACAGGATATGGAGACTTTTTTTGTACCATTTAGCACAGTTAAAACCACCAAAAATCCATAAGGGTTCCTTGTGAAATAGTTCATTTATCCCAGCTGGGACAAAATGTGGTTGTGGGAGAGCCGGGCACTGCGTGTCGGTAGCAGATCTGGGGCTGAAATAGTCGCCTGCTCACAATCCTGTGACCGCCCTGTCAGTTTTATCATCTTCTAGCATTTTAAACTGTTGATTTCTTGGGCGTGTGAGGTTGTTTCTGAATGAGCACAATTCAATTTCTTTTAATTTTGGTGGAAATAGTTCGTCTACTTTATTCATCTGTTAGCTTGAGATTTAATTATTCTAACCCTGATTCTCAGGCTCTAGTTATCAGCGCTGCGCACTCGTATTACTCAGCGTCTAGGTCAACTTTTTTCCATTCTGCTTCTGATCCTGGGCGGCCTCTCCGCGGGCTGGAACAAAGAGGGGATGTGCTGCGGGTCTGCGCTGCAGCGTCGTGCCGAGGAGGCAAACATGAGTAACTAGCGACAGAACCACCTCCCAAAACTCCACGTTTTGTTTTAAGCTTCTAAATGGAAGCTCTGAACGCTGCGGTGGCTCCACCGAGCCCGTCCCGAGCTGCGGAGGTGTGCGGCGCTCCTCTGCCTCCCTGCACATGACCTCCCTCCTTTGGGGAGTGCTGGGCGGGGATTCATTTCTTTCTTTGCAAACCGCGAGGTGTTTCTTGGTTGCAAAGCAACCTGTCTTTGCTTTGAGCGCTTTACAACCCGAGGTGGATGGCTCTTCTCAATATCTTTCCCGGTCCCTTTAATATGTCTTAAGGATACTCTGTTATATTTAGCAATGTTTAACCTGTATCTGTTGCTTTTTATAGGTTAATTATGCAGTATCTGCCAGACTAAAGAGTGTGTAGTCTTCTGATCCCGCTGCATGCCAGTTAAAGATTAATTGTGACACTCGTGGATGTAAATCTTGAAAAATTAAGCTTAATGGGTGTAGTATTTGTGGTCAGTGTTATTGGGGGGGGAAGTGATCTAGGATAAATCCATGGTCATGTTATCCAGCATTGTCACTTATATTTCCAGCACATAGAATTAGATTTGGGGTGTTTTGAATTCTTAAAGACATACATCCTAGAACAGAACGGAGGTGATTTGGGTTGTTTCTAGAGAGTGAAGTGGTAAAAATGTACATGCTTGTTATAGCGCTACGTTCAGAAAAGGACTCTGAAGTCGAGTGACAAGATTTTAATTGTCTAGTCTTATGAACGGCTCTAGAGGATTAGTTTTGACTGTAGAAGATGTCTTCTGCTGCGCCTCATCCTGTCTGTCAGGTAGGCTGGCATTCCACTGCAGCCATTCAAATTCTTGGTTATAATGTCCTAAAAAGGTTTTCCCATCAAGTCCTTTCCTGCTCTGATAAATCAAAAGCTTTACAGCATCTTCAAGTCCTGTTTGGCAGAGCCAGATAATGAGCCATTTAGCTCTTCTTCCATCAAATGATGTTGGAAGACTTTTTGGGGGAACTTAAGCCATTTTCTCCTACTGGATGAGATTTTCCTTGTCAGAAGCAAGTGCTGAGCAGGAGTGAGGATGAGGAGGGCGCTGGGAAGAGGTGTCAGCTCCAGTTAAAAGGTCTTCAAGGTCTGGAGTTTTATTGCAGGGCAGACCTGCTCGTGGTATCTGCGTCTGACTAATCTCCAGAGGTATTTGAGTTCTGATCAGTGTTCCTAGAACTCCATCAAAAGCAACAGGTTTAAAGTTTTGCAACATGGCTTCGTTCCAGATCTTGGCCTTAGTTCATCTGCTGCTTTTAGGCGTGTCAGCCTTATGGCAAAAGTGCTTTTGTTGGGGCGTTTGTGACCTGCTCTTGCCTTGATTGGCCTCTTTTGTGGAAGAGAACATTTATTATATTATCGTGAGAGGTGAAGCAGGGTGACAGTTCACATATACACAGCTTCGGGGTTGGTTATACCTTATGCAGCGAGATGCTTTTGTGCCTTTTAATATGATTGCACTCATGGAGAGCGCTGCCTGAGCAGAGTATCTGTCTTCCAGAACATGGTATTAGCAGAAATGGAAAAGCAGTTTCAAGGTACCGCTTGCAGTAAAACACGTTCATTCATCTTCCTGATACACCCGGTGTCTGTAAGTGTTCGGCTGTAGTTTCCTGGGAGATGAAATGGTCACAAGTTAAGTATGCTGGGCGGTTCATAGTTTTGTTCTTACAGGTGTGTCTGTGCTTCGTTATTTTCAGTGGATCAGAGGGAGGAGGCTCTTGTGCTGCAGCCCGCGTGCCAACACGAAGCCTTTTTTCATTTTCCCACAGAAGGAAATGCTGAGAGCCTCACAAGTGTGCAGTACGCTGTCAGACTCCGATCTGCACGCTGAATTTTGCCCTTTGTGTCTGGGGACCTGGAGGGTAAACATTTTTTAGGCTACCGGTTCTCTCAGTCCCTTTATGTTTCGTAGTATGTTGCGCTCTTCTGTAAAACTGGCTTGATATTTGTCAGGAAAAATCTAAAAATAGGTAACTGCCTTTCTAAGGAGCCTCTGAAGTTGTCTCTGTTTAAACATGAACTTATTTTGCAGGCACAGTGCTACACTGAGAATTCTCCTGTCCTCAGCAGAAGGTGTTTTTTAAAGATTTGCCTGTTGTTAAACCCGGTATTATCTGCAATTTGGACGGCTCTTTGTGCATCTTGAGTTCTTAATCCAGAGAGATTTGGATTTATGGATTGAAGGAAGGTCTCCAGCAGTGTCACTTCAGCTGTTACATTTGCTGGTTTGATGCTTGGCAAGCATGTTGTTTCTGGAGTCAGGTGAAGTTCATTAGGTAACATTGTTTTGCTTTTATTACGGCAAAGAGGCAACATGGTGAAAACAGCGCAGCTCTGGGGGCGCTGCTGCAGGATTTGGGGAGATTCACCACTACTGTATAAGCCCTTACGTAATATTTGTAGTATATGTAATGTGAGCCCTTATGTTTGTTCTACAAACAATTCTGCTAATGGGAATAAGCTATAGAATTTGCTCCAGAAGCAAAGTTGGTGGCTGAGAAAGTCGGGAGTTGGGTTTGTCTTGTGTAAACCACCCGCTGAGGGAGGTGCCGTCCCTTGGAATATCTGGGGTGAGCCCTTTGCTTCGGAGATTATTACACTGGACGGGCTGCTCTTATGATGTAGATACACCTATGAAGTTATACCTTTACATTTCTTAAGCCTCTCTTATCGCTGGCTAGACCTGAACTCGGTTTTTATATACACAATGACTAAGGAACCATTTCTTCAGTGAGCCTGAGTAGAACAGCTTAAGGCTGAGTATCTGTTTCCTCATCCTGTGTCACACACAGCAGCTCCTTTGTGGCAGAGCGATAAGTGTCTGTTCCAAACATGACACTTCGCAGCTTATTTGGCTTGTCACAAATGTCCTTCCCGCAGGTGTGGGGATGGCAGCTGGGCTGTGCACACAGAGCACCGGGGCTTTGCCACGCGGCGGGGGAGCTCTTGGTTCCCGGGGACCAGTTTCCATCACAGCTTAATTAGCCCAGTTGGTTCTGCTGTGTTCAGACCGAGCGATGGGTACGGGTGCTAACACCCGTTTTGAGGTTATAATAGTGAAAAACCCGGAAAGGGATATAAGTCCCTTTGCTTTCGGGGACTTACCGTCTGGGGTAGGAACCAGTTCCTTTGTGCACACGTTAAACCCCAGTTGGCTGTTGCAGAAATTCTTGCTCTTTTATTTAAATAACTGGCGTTGTCTACTGCTAGAAATTGGACCCCGGACTAGCAGCATTACCAGTGCGATCCAGTGGGATGATTCTAGTGGTTTCAGCTCTAAGTTTCTAAATAATTTCTAGTTTAATTCCCAAATATTTTCCCCTTTGTAATTAATTGATATTTAATTTGAATTCCTCTGTATTCGAGCTCTCGCATCCAAATAGAAAGCTGGCACAGTGAGACAGTTTATTACTACACTGGGAGCCGGCCACTTGTTAAATAAAGCAAAGTGTGTGCAGCCAAGAGCTGGCAGAAGGAAAGCTTGCAGGAAAATGTAAAGGCGAATTTCTTGGCAGATGTTTTAACCTAAGAAGTTCTTACAGCGTCAACAGTTTAGAGCACGGTACCGTAGGTTGTGTTTCTGATCATCTCTGGAAGATGTAGGTTTGTGTTCCAAGGCTTTGACTCCAGGCTGCTGTTGCTCGTCTCTAAAATGAAGCTTGCAGGCTCTCTATCTATTTTTATTGGTCTTGGATTCCCAGGCACGTACAAGGGCTCTATTGTCCAGCTTACATACCAATTTTTAACGGGCTGTCCATTCCCTTAAATAATTTACAGTCTTGATAAGTAGGCCTGGATGGCTTGAACATGATTCAAGTGCGCATGTTCCGGAAGAAATGAGAGCAGCCAGTGGAATATCTTTTTTTGCCACGCTTAAGCACTGCATTTTATTTCAGATCCTTGATGATGGAGGGGATTTTGGATTACAGGGCGGTGGGGATGCCCACCGAAGGGAGCAGGGAACACCATTTCTTCCTTGTGATCATAAATTTTCTCTCACAGGTGAAACAGGCGACCAACCAAATTGTGATGAACTGTGCTGACATCGACATCATTACAGCTTCCTATGCGCCAGAAGGAGACGAAGGTAGGGTTGCTTTTTTGCTGGCGTTTTTACATGTTAATCCGTTTTGTTTCTGCCGTGAGGTGCTGTTGCCAACAGTTAACAACTCGATTGCGAAATTGCATAGTAGTTTGATAAGCTAATCTACCCCTAGAAGCACGAATTAATTATCTAACCTTCACTCTCTTCTCATCACTACCATTGACATTATGTTTAAAAAAGTTACCTCAAGTTTCCGTGAAATCTGCGTTCCGTGTCGTAGGCAAAAGGAAGTTTGACTGGTTTTACATTATTATTTATCTTTATAGCGGACTACTGTGCAAGAGCATGATCTGTACCTGTGGACTTTGCAATATTGACAACAGCTGTGACAAGGCCTTAGATAAGGAATGCAGCAATAATGGCCTGCGGTAGGAAATCCTCATTGGGAAGGACTTGGAAAAGTACAGAAGACACTTAATTGACATTTAGCGGGATGTTCTGAGGGTGGGATGACATGGAGAAACCTGGTTATGTGGAGGATCCAGTTCAGCAAAAGGCTGGAAGTTACTGGAGCAATCGAAGCAGCAGTAGCTGTTTGTAAGACACAGTTATGGTAGTTTATATCTTCCCCGTTGTATTTTGAGGAGATTTAGCAGACACACAAAAATTCAGTTCTTGTAGTGACATTACCCTACGACAAATAGATTTGTTATGTGGCAAGTGGAATGTCTGCAGTGAGTCTTTGCATTTAAATCGGTTTGGCTTTTATTTTTAACATATTATTAATGAACCAGAGGGTTTCTTGGGTGCAGTTGGAGGCCTGGAGACCGGCCACCGAGTTTTGATGGAGCAAGAACACAAGGCTGTTTCCTGCGTGCTTGCCTGGGGCTCCTGGCTGTCCCCTGGCGCTCTGATCCTCCTTCTGCGCCATCGTTAGCGATCTCTGCTTGGTTGGGTGCCTTGATTGGTTGCTACGTGCTCCTGGAGCTATTTCTTGTACTGAGTAATGAGGTGCTAACGAGAGTGGTACTAATAGCAGAGTGTGCATGGAGTCAGCTCCACCTCCCACCCTGCCGTAAGCCCAAACCACCTATTAAGTTTTTATTTTATCATTGAGAAAATGAAAGTAAATGGAGAAAGTACCTAGGAATAAAGGTACCTAGGAAAAATACATAAAATAGAGGGGGTCTCTATTTTAGTGTGTTATCTTTGTTCTTTTCAGGGCTGATTTCCCCTTTGTAGGGGTCTATTCTTCTGTTCTTTAGCAGTGATATTCTCTCATTTTAACTTCAAAGTATTAATAGTAGAGCTTCATGGAGACTTAGAACCAAGTACACTGGACATGAGTTTCTGTGGCTTGAACGATTTCGGTACAGCAGTCTGGTTGTGCTCTAGGCACTCACCTCTCACCCTGTTGCATCATAAATACTCGAGGCGCAATTCTGTTGCATGTTTACTATAATTATACTCAGGCTCCATGGGGTTAAAAGTATCTTTCAGTCTGGTAAACTGCCAACTAGTGTAATGGCTTTGGAAGGAAAATCGCATGAAATTGGCAGGGTATTTGCTGGCACCTGTTGACACAGCTCAAGTCAGTCCTACTAATGCTTCTATTGTGCGCAGCTTTGGGATGGTAATTGTATAACTGGTCTCAAAACCAGAGTATGAAATGCAGGCCGATGAACCAACAGGAATATCAGCCAGATCGTTTGGGTTTAGTTACTCAGGTGAGCTTTGCACCAATTGCCTGTACAGTGTGTTTGAAAACAAGTGAGATGTTGGTGATGTTTTCTCCTTTAAAGGCTCCAGTGAAGAATCGTTACCTCTTTTAGTTCTGTACCTCAGTGGGGAAGAATTTGTCTCATGCTTGTCTGTAAATGTGAGACGAAAGATAACGGGTCACTTATCTTTTTCAAGTGTGGTTCTGTTCCGAAAAGAAGCTGTGTGAAAAAGTGACCTTCTTGTCCAGCAGACACCTTTCCCTTGTTTGTGGAGGTGATCTGTTGGCTTTTGTGCAGAATCATTTATTCTTTTCCTAATAATTCTTGTTAGAATTAGAATTATTATACTGCACCGTGGCTTGCACAACAGAAATCTTGGCTGGAACCGTGGGCCACGTTTCCCCTCCCCTCCTGTTCGCTCTTCTAAAGATGGACACAGCAGAGAGCAGAATTTGATCTTTGGAATTTTAATGCAGATTTGCAGGGAAATCAGATTATTGCCCAATATTTGACAAGAAGCTGAGGGAGGATCTCTGGAGCTCTAAAGTCAAAGTAAAAAATTCTGCTGCGTAATCTGAAATTGAGCGATAGTGGATAATAAACCAGGAGAGATTGATTACACAGAACTTTGGAGTAGAAATATTCCCTGTTCCGTTGTGAAACTGGTGCAGTGGTTGGGACTGGGCGCTGTGGCTTTGCCGGTGGTGCCAGGTACGCTGGCATGGACCAAAATGCTCAGAAGAGTCCGTTGCTGTTGCTGGAGTAATGAGCGGCTCCTCCCGCTGATCGTAACGAGCAATTGTTCTTGGTTTTTTCCAGAACCTTGGTTTTAGCATTCGTAGCCCGTAGTGCAGCCTCAGCGCTGAGGTGTGCGGGTGCTGAGCTGCTATTGTCCAAACCATTGAGTTTGCCCAGCCGAATGAAGGACTGAAAAGGCAAGTTGCTTCTTAAGCTAAATTTTAGGGGATTGAGTTTCATACTTAGTGAATGCTGAGTAGCTTGAGCTTCCTGTGCATCTGCCTTTTTAAGGAGCCATGAAATCGTGGTGGAGTCGTCGGCAGTGAATTGCATTGTTTTTTGCTTGGAAAGCTTTTCAGATACTGGGGAATCTAAAGCAGCTTCTCAAATTTAGGGATGCTCGGAGGCCAGTAGTTGGCAATTCCGCATAGAAAATTAAAAGCAACCACAGTCATGTTTGTTTAGCAGAAATAATCGAGTGAACTTTGATTTGGACTTCAACCTTTAAAAGATTTTAAGGCCAGAACTCGTTATTTTAGTCTTTTCCTTCCTGGTACGGTACGGACAGGCTTGGATGCTGGTGCTGGATGCTGGTTACACCAGAGCCACAGCTGGTGTTTAAAAAACAGCAAGAAAAGGTCACTAGCACTGATGGAAGCGATCGGGAAACTGCGCTGCCTGAAAACTGCCTCTACAGGGGGGAAAACAAAAAGAAAAGCAGCTTGGAGACAGATCGTGTTCCTGATCCCGGCCGAGGGAAGGGGACGGAACACACAGCTGGGGCCTCCTGTCCTGCCTGAGCACACTGGCTTTGCTCTGGCCCGTTGTGAAGCCTTTCTTTGTTGTAGCAGAGCTCATCTTCATCCTTTCTTCTGCAGAGGACTCTGTGTGACAGGATTTTTAATGGTGTTTTTTTTTTAAGGAGGCTTGAGCTGCAGTGGCATGAACGGTTTGGGAATATCTGATATGCGAGAAAACTCCTGACTCCTTTTTTTTTTTTAAAACCACTGGTTTGAAACACACGAAAAGACGTGGAAGGGCTCGAAAGCATCAACGTTCCGGGGAGCGCATCGGTGGTTGTGCTGCGGGATGCCGTGGCAGCACGGACACGGGTTGAGCCAACATGTTCGATTTGCGGATGGAGCAGGCAGAGTGCACCCATCGCTGCGGCTCGGCTGGCGAACGCAAGTTCATTAAGCCACCATACCTTAATTGCCTGTGACTTCTCCCTGCCCTGCAAAGAGGGCTACTCGAAAAAATGCCATCTCTCGCACTTGGCTTTGTCTTCACTTGGAAATACACGCACATTTGACATTGCTTAACACCTTTGGCTGCGATCCACGTTTATAAGCGTGTCATACAGAAACCGGGCTCCTTAATTGCCGTTTCCATCTGGTTACCGTGCAGTCTCGGGCAGAGCTCTGGAGAAGCGCTGCCCTTTATTGTCAGCGCTGTTGTAAAATGTGATACGTAGCGCTCCAAGTTCGGGAGGGTTTCTAGGTCTGATTTTTATGCTTTTTTTTTACTTTCCAAAGACACGGAGCACTCGCAGCTTTTTATTTTCTCATGCGACTCGGTCCAGACTGTGCGCTAATGTGCTGGTGATTAACTTGCAACCTCGCGGTGCCAAACTCTCCAAAGTTCCCAGGCTGCCAAAATTGTGTCGTTCTCTTCAGGAGCTTTTGTATTCGGCACCGTTAGGAACGCAGAGACCCTTTCACCGCAATTACATCTTTGTTATAAGCCGTTCTCTTAAACCCCAACAAAAAGCGTTGTGGATGGTTTTCCATGGTTCTTTTGCTCTGGATTAAATTATTAGCACTGAATAGTTTAAAAAAAAAAAAAACAAAAACGTGACTTTGGATCTTCCACTTACGTTCTGCAGTTTCAGAAGTTGATGTATAAGCAGCCGCTTTGAGAATTGCAAAAAATCGCTGGCGTGGAGCGTGGAAAATGTCTTGTAGACACCGGCTCCTCCGAGTGTGCGTGTTGTGAACCCCTAATGAGCGTCACCTCCCGCTCCAGGTGCCCTGGGTTTTAATTGCTGGTCCAGGGTGGTTGTGATGGGCTCTCTCAAGGCTCCTTGGCTGCAGATCCGCGTCGGTGTTCGCCCGGGGTGGCTCCTTCCAGCCCCTTTGAACTACAACGTGTTGTAACCTTGTTTCTAACCTGAGGGTAATTGGGCTCCAACCCTGTGAAATTAAGGTTGAGAGGTTCTTTGAAACAAGGTTGCTTTCTGCAGTGTTTAATGTGCTTTCCCAGGGTGTTGCAAAACCCAGGCCTGCAGCTCTTCACCTCCTCCTGGCGCTGGTGTGTTTACCTGTGCCTTTCCTGGCCCAGATTAAAAAGGTTATAAAGCAGCAGAGCTATAAATTCGAACACACGTAGGACTCGCATTTGGGGAGGAGGAGGGGGAAACTCGATCTCCATTGTCAGCTTTTGGCAGAAGATCCGCATAACGCGCATTCCTCTGCGCTCCTCGGTTTCGGTAGGTTAGAACCGTGATCCTGAACTCATCGTGTTATTTGTCTTCCGTATCAGATTGTTTCCATTAGAAGCTGTAAAAAGATACCAGTGTTTTTGGTGGGCCGTGGTCATTTTAAGATACATGGCGGGGGGTGTTTCTGCCTTCCCGCTGTGATCCTGGCCAGCGTTTCTCAGGTTTCCCGCCGCTCGGCGTCTGCAGGTTCCCCAGCAGCGGGTTCCTCCGGAGCAGCCTCACGGACAGGTGTCGAGGCCCTCCCGCTGCCCCAGGTCCCCCGGTCACAGAGCAGCACGTTTGCTGTCGGGTGGGCTCTGAAGGTACCCGGGGTCAGAATTCACTGGATCTAAACCATGTGCTGAGCCATCAGCTCCGCTGCTGTCGCTGGGAAGCCCAATTTCGGAGTATTGTGTTGTACATCAGTGTTGTTCCCCCGAATATCTTCTGCTGTAACGTCCGCTTTCTGCCTCGGTGTTCCGCAGAGTTAGAAGGAAAACGGAGCCTTTCCTTTTCATTGCTCGTTGCCCAAGGCTCGCTGGCATTTTGGTGTCCTTGGCACGTGTTCTGTTTAACTGCTCTGCCTCTTACAGTTGATTTTAAAAATCTTGGCGCTCCTCGGTACAGACCAGTAGTCTAAAGTTCTTAGTTTTTACAGCTAGAGTTGTTTTATTGAGGCATTTCTGTGTTATGTGCCCGAGCACGGTGGTTAACTCTGATTAAGCGCTGAGCAGAGGCTGTGAAACCAGTAGTTACGAGTAATGCATTCATACAGCTTCTGCTTTTGTGTTCTCTATGAGCAGAGGTTGGTATTAGCTCTGACTTAGGGCTGAAATCACACTATTCCAGAATAAATAGCACTTTACGTTTTACAAAGATAAAAATGTGTTTGCAGTTACTTCTGTCACGTATGGAACAACTCGGCTGAACGTGTCGCAGGTCGCTCAGGCTGCCTCGGGAACAAATACCTGGGTTCTCGGAGTGATACATGAGGATGGAAAACAGGGCATCCTGTAAATTGAATCGTTGTTTCAAACAGGCTTTGTCATTCGGAATTCCACGTAATGAAGCAGTGGATATAGTGGTACGTTTTTCTTTTAGAGTGCCCGCCCCTGTGTATCGCAGCACTTTGTGCTTTGAGTCTGGGCTGTATGGTCTGATGGAAATGGAGATTTACTTGTCTGAAGCAAGATAATGTAACGTGCAAATCTGACAATGGGTGGTATTGCTTTGGTTCCTTGCATTTATATAATTCAGGATTATTTGAAATCTTCATTGATTTGTTCTGTAACTCCAGAGTGTTGGCTTCAGCTGGTTTAGTTCATTTTAAATGCTCCTGAGCTACAAAACCATCTTGTTTCAAACACAGTGGTCTGGTTTTCTGTTCCAGAGGTACATGCCACAGGGTTCAACTATCAAAATGAGGATGAGAAGGTTACTCTGTCCTTCCCCAGTACTCTCCAGAAAGGTAAGAGCTGTTTCCTTGACTTCCGCTCGCCTCAGCCGCGCGTTTCGGTGTTTGCACTTGAAGAAGCTGGAGCAGGACAGCTCTGTCTTCCCTGGAGGTCCTGACTGCAGATGTGCTGCTCCCCGGGGCTCTGTCCTCTGGAACTCGCTGTGTGAGCCTCTGCAATTGAAAGTGTTGCTTCGCTAGCACCGGTGTTTGCTCCTAACTCCAATGGTTTACCTGCTATGGGGAGTGAGGCTCAGAACATGTTTGTATTAGATGCTGGTGACGTGTTTTCCTCTCACTGAGAAGGAGCCAATCTGAATTACTGCGGGATTTTCCTAGGCATGAATGTACTAATTCTTCTGAAACTGCTACTTTTTTTTTTTTTTTCCCTCTGAGGAGTTTGTCAATTGAAACTCAGCTCCTCGGTTTGAATAAAGCAGTTTTATTTCATCTCAACAAATACAAAGATTCTAGGGCGATAACACTTCAGTGTTCCATTCGGTGGGATCTCTGGTCGAGATCAGGTTTCCCCTTTTGTGCTGAGACATCGAAGGCAGAATAAATCCTGAGACTAATTGACTTACAGGCTTGAACGCAGCCAGTGCCCCATCTCAGCTTTTGTGATGGATTCCATAGGGTGCTGTTATTACTTAGTAGCCATCCTGTATTTTTGCAAACTTTACTCAAAGGTAAGGATTGTAAGGTCATGTTTCTCAATCTGCCCTGGCGCTGCGTTGTGTTCAGACGCAACGAGCACTGCAGCAGCCTCTCCTCCGATCGATCGATGCTCAGACGCTGTGGTGAGTCTGGCTTGGCCTGCACTGATCTGCTGGAGCTTGTTTTGTGTAAGGAGAGCGAAGGGTTTGAGGAAGGCTGGCAAAAAAAGATGGATGGAGAGGAGCTGAGGGGCCGCCTGCTCTCCGAAGGGCCCAGACCAGAGAAACGTTCTGTTTGGCACATGCAAATAACAGTGTCCCATCTGTTTCTTTTACAGGGACGGGGACGCTAAAGATAGACTTCGTAGGGGAGCTGAATGACAAAATGAAAGGTTTTTACCGAAGTAAATACACCACCCCTACCGGAGACACGCGCTACGCTGCTGTCACTCAGTTCGAGGTACGGGCTGTGTTTCTGTTTTCAGGGAGTGTCATTCTTAATACAGGATTTATGCTCAGAAGAGAGAGAGACACGATTTCCTAGCTTTACTTGTACCCTCTGGGTAAATTCCAAAATCCATATTATTTGCTGCTCACTCCTCACATGGATGGGTAATACTAAAAGCAGCCTTTACATTGTGACTTGAAGGTCAGTGAATTCTGGATCTGGCAAATTCCCCAGCCAGGGGCAATCCTGATGTGTGATGTGTTGTGTATGTACAATAGCTGCAATGTTTAAGAACAGCTCTTTATTTAGATTTGGTCGTACAGCTCCATATAACTTTCCTCTTTGGAGTATATTAATTTTTTAACAGGACACCGACTTTATCTCAGTATCTTAACCACATCCAGAATGTGAGCCGGATTCTGTCGCCAGTGTTATGTAAACCCTGGACATAATGACAGGATTTTACACCATATTGTAATTTCATAGTTATCTGCCTGGTTACATAAAATCCTGGAGCACTCACCTCACAGAAACGGAGCATTTCTTGGGGGCAGTCTGCTGACGAGAATAGAAATGGGTGGTCTTGTGCGTCCGGCCTGTGAACGCCTGGGTGCTCTCTGCTCTCACATGACTGAGCTTTGCTCCTCTCATGACTCTGCTAAATTTTGCTCAGGTTGTAGAATTCCATCAGAGCACAGCGCGCTTTTCAGCTCCAGTTTTTTAAACCAAGAGTGAAATAAGCTGCCACAGTACAGATAAAATGCTCTACCGCAGATATCAAGAGCGTCAATGAAGAGACTCTACACCAGTGACCACCCAGCATTCGCCCAGTTTCTTACCTGTAATTTTTTGTGTCTGTTTTATTGCCACAACCTCTTGTGATTTATTTGTTTAATGCTCTTATGTCCTCCAGGCTACTGATGCTCGCAGAGCTTTCCCTTGCTGGGATGAGCCTGCGATTAAGGCAACGTTTGATATTTCTTTGGTGGTTCCTAAAGACAGAGTAGCTTTGTCAAACATGGTAAGTTCTTGGTGTGCAAGTTGGGATGCGGGTAACGCGCTTTGGACAGCAGCTGATAGCTGATGTGCTCAGCTGCCGTTGCAGTAATGAGATATAACTTAAATATTATAAAAGTACTCCTCCATATACAGTGGGGTGCTTTAATTAGGAGGGCAACCACATTATGGTCTCTATAAAATCATAAAAGTTGTCCTTTCATTTTCGGTATTTGACTCATCGTGATGAAACGTTCGGGTGTGTTGTGTAACGTGGTTTCGCTTCCATGAAACTGACTGGTTCCCTTTCGCTTTGAAAGAACGTCATTGACCGGAAGCCGTACCCGGACGACGAGAACCTGGTGGAGGTGAAGTTCGCTCGCACCCCCATCATGTCGACGTACCTCGTGGCGTTCGTGGTGGGAGAGTACGACTTCGTGGAGGCCAGGTCCCTGGACGGCGTCCTGGTGCGCGTCTACACGCCCGTGGGCAAAGCGGAACAAGGAAAGTTTGCGCTAGAGGTAAATGCGCCCAGGGCTTTAATAGCCTGGAGACACCAGGCTTGATATCGAGCAGAATTTCAGTTGTGGATAAACTAATGTCTACAATGCCAAAACTATAGGGTTTAATTCCATGTCAATGATGTAGATTTGGTCCAAAGATGCTGAGAAGCACTGAAGGGAGGAAAAGGGGATGGGAGTTTTCCAAACCATTGTGCTCTGGAAGCTGGAAATGGGGCTTCTGGAAGAAATCTGCTGTACGCTGCTTTTTAGGCTAGTTTCAGTCATCAGTTTGCAAGTTTTACTGATTGTTCCCAGGTGACATTTCTCCTCTTGTTTCTTACAGGTTGCTGCTAAAACTCTGCCTTTTTATAAGGATTACTTCAATGTTCCTTACCCTCTTCCTAAAATTGATCTCATAGCTATTGCAGACTTTGCTGCTGGTAAAGTAACTTGCTTTATTGATGACCTGTATTTTATTTGAATTTTAAACATTTAGGAAGAGGTGTGTATCAATATCAATAAACCTTTGTATTTATTTTATAAAGGTGCCATGGAGAACTGGGGCCTTGTTACTTATAGGTATGCTGTTAAAATACTGTCTTTCCCCCCTCTTTGTTCACTAATTCTTGGAAGTAATTGGATTAGTTTTAGGGAGCTGTAATTATTTGGTGTCGTCCCAAATAAGGCTGAGCAAATACCTTCAACTCTTGCTTGGGTTTGGATGATTTTGACTCCTGCAGCAGCGTGCGTTGGTGTGCAGGTCTTAGGAAGGCAGGAATGAGCCCTTACAACCGCGTCCCGGGGCGGGAGGTGTTGAAGGGTCTGGCAGCACTGCCTGTTCTGCACGAGAACTTTCCTGGCCGCTTTTTTCCCTGTAAAAGTTCCGCACTTACTGCCACAGCTGGAAGAGTTTCAGGTTTTATGTTGTAGGCAAGTTGGTAGATTTAGCAACCACAGTATAAGCATGTGGATATGAGTTGAGCAAAAAGATTAACTTGCCTTCCTTTTCAGTTTTTTTGTTGTTGTTGTTCATCTGATCAAGCTTTTGTACTTTTGCTTGATATTATTACATTATCTGTGCTCACTGTTAGACTGATTTTCTGTCATTTTGTACAATATTGGTCTTGTAAGCGTTGGACTTTAGATCCCGAAATACTTTGAATTTCTTCTGCTGAACTTTTAATTTGGCCTTACAAATTTGAAATGGAAATTCGAGTCCGGGTTTAAAATCTCCTTGTTTGCCTATCGCAGTTCTGATGGAATCTGATATTTACTCCCTGTGGGGCAAAAAAAACCCCAAATTGTCCTGAATGAGTAGAATTTTTGGAAGCCTTTTTTAATTGTGCTGTTAATTTCCCCCGCCTTGTGCTCAGTTCAGCACATTTGCCTCATCCCTTTGGGGACAGATTTGGGCACCATCTCTGCTTTGAGATGCACATTTTTCCCACTGGAGTTGCTGCAGTCCAGAAGTTCTTTCTGTGACTGACCCTCCAAGCCCTGGCGTGTTCATAGGTTGTGTGCAAGTGTGTACCTGCGTGTGCAAGTGTGTACCTGCGTGTACATGCGTGTGCACGTGTGGAGAACCTTGTGTGTCTGCCGTGACGAATGGAAGGCGGCTGGTTGTGCAAGGGCACTTGGAATGAAGGTTCCTAGATCCTGTAGCTGAGCTATTTTATAAACAAAGGATGCACTTTCTTGTTCCTGCCTGCGTTTTTGCACTTTTCTTGCATGCCGTAAGGAATTCTTGCTCCAAAGTGTTCCGACAGCTGTGGAACTTACCAAAATAATGGCTAAACAAATAGCTTTTTTGTTTTTTCAGTTGTATTGACCACTTTTTAGCTTGCTTAGGTAATTTTAACCTTCTTTTGCTTGTATTTTTTCCCTAGGCACGTACCACTCTGTTCAGTTCTCTTTCTCTCTTAAATACAGGGAGACCGCGTTGCTCATTGACCCCAAAAATTCCTGTTCTTCCTCTCGCCAGTGGGTTGCTCTGGTTGTGGGACATGAACTTGCTCATCAGTGGTTCGGAAACCTTGTGACCATGGTATCTAATAATTATGATTTTTTCTAGTTTTCTTTGATGCTTGCTTCATATCATCTGTTATTTCAAGTGTCCCTTAATAGCAGGCATGCTATGTTTAAAATGAAAAATAAAGCATTTAAGTAGTGCTTTATTACCACTTTCTTCTTTACCAGTGTGTTCTTTAGAAGCATCCCTAGCTCTTTTCTGTAGAATCATAGAATTGTTTAGGTTGGAAAAGACCTTTGAGATACACGAAGTGATGTTCAGTTGTTTGAACGTTGTCCTAGTCAGAGATGGAAATTATTGTGGCTCGTCAGGTTACTTGGAAGCAGTAATCGTCTGGTTTCAATCCGGGTAGGCACAATTCGTCAGGCTTTCATACCGAGCAGGTGCATCACTGCGAATTATTCTAGCCTGGCAGCTGAAAAGTTGCTCAGTAGTAACTCACACGAATTAATTGGGGTATACGGGGAACCAGCTGTCTGAACGCGCTACACTAGGCCAGTAACAGCTTATTTTTGCTGCTAACTTATTATTGATTAAATGAAGCTGCTGGAATTCTGTTTGTGATTCTGCCGTCCTGTCTCGCCAGGAATGGTGGACCCACCTGTGGCTGAACGAAGGCTTTGCCTCCTGGATCGAGTACCTGTGTGTAGATCACTGCTTCCCCGAGTACGACATCTGGACTCAGTTTGTTTCTGCCGATTACACGCGAGCCCAAGAGCTCGACGCCTTAGACAACAGTCACCCTATTGAAGTAAGTTCTGTCTTTGCTTAGTTCAAGTATATTTAACCTACAAACCAATCCTAACCCAGCCATACATGAAGAAGTTTAATTGACTGGGTGCAGCAATTCCACTAATACAATTTAGTGATGGATACGCATGTGCTTTCTTCAGTGGGAAAAGTCAATTCCTTAAACACTAGAACAAGCCAAATCAAAATCCTCTGGCATTTAAAATAGTTCTCACTGTTAATTATCCCATTTACCACAGGTTAGTGTTGGCCATCCCTCCGAAGTAGATGAAATATTCGATGCTATTTCTTACAGCAAGGGAGCATCTGTAATCCGAATGCTACATGATTACATTGGCGATGAGGTAAAATGATTGTTGTTAAAAAGCCAAATGTAGATTGTAAAATCTTTTTTTTCCAGCTGAAAGTATTTTTAAACATGTGTTTTCTATATTTTGAAAACTCTTCTCCAATTTGCATTTGGGCTCTATTTGAATTCACCTGGGAGAAATAAGATAGTGGGAAAATGTGGAAGGAGTCCCAGTTGTATGTACTGGTCCTAAGGTTCCTTGGCCAATTTTTGAATACAAACGCAGCGCAGAGGGAGGATGGAAAGGACTCGGTTCTGGTGCCATTACAGATTCCATTGTGTGTTCCCAGGACTTTCGGAAAGGAATGAATTTGTATTTAACGAAGTTCCAGCAGAAGAACGCCGCTACAGGTAACTGCCGATTGTTACGTGCATGTGAAAAGTGATTTCTGGAGACAGAACTTTTCGTGCTAAAGTGACTGTCTGACATCCCATGGCGCTTTCTTTACCTGAACCCTTTTTCTGCATCAGGCAGAAATGTGCATCATGCTCTACCAGCCAAAACCAGCCCGTGTTCACCCAGCTCTTTTGGCATAATATGTGAAAAATCAAGGGAAAATGTTCTTCTGTCTACCATGTTGAATATTTAATGCTCGTATTTATTATACTTTATCACAATGTGTATCGATTACATTTTTTTAGTAGTAAAGACGCTTTCTTCTCCCCTCTCTTCCCTATGAGTGGTTTAAATAATTTACTTTTTTTAATTGCCTGTCATGGGTTACAATTCAATAAAAACACTACACAAAATGTGAAGGGCGAAGTGGAATAATAATAATAATAATAGTAATAGGCTCCCACCCTGCAGTGCCCATGGAGGGTGTTTAACAGTGCCCCACGTGTCCCGGCTCCTCCTTACTCAGAGTTTTGTTCCGCAGAGGATCTCTGGGAGAGCCTGGAAAAAGCCAGCGGGAAACCCATCGCTGCCGTGATGAACACGTGGACCAAACAGATGGGATTTCCGCTCATTTACGTGGAAGCTGAACAGGTAAACATAACTCCGTGTTTTTCAGCATTTCGGATCAAAAATTCTGCCTTTTGCTGTGTTTTAGGATCAAATTTAATAGTATCCTGTAATTTAAAAATTATTTGGGATCAGGAGGCTGTACAGGGGGTTTGTTTGGTGCCAAATCTGTCTGCGGAGGGAGGGGAATTGCAGCTCATTCAAGGAACCTGCTGCAAGGAATATGGAATTTTTTGCTGACGGAGCCTGTTTGCTGGGGGAATCTCTGCCCTGGCTCCCCCGGCCACACGTTTGGCTGCTCGCTCGGTTTAATCGTGTTTATTGTACAGGACGGCAGGGACAGAGGGTTGCTGGCTGGAAGCTGAAGTCAGTCAATAAATATAAATGAGAAATAGGGCGTGTATGTTTTAGCAGTGCTAAATGCGTTGGAATGATTCTTGAGGTAGCTCCTCTTTCCGGAACAGAATACAAGTTACTCCATTTAACAGAGGGCACATGAATGTATTGTGATACACAGAAGCTGAGATCAGATCTTCTGATAATCCCTTTCCATTTTTCTTTTCTTTTTGTTTTTCCTCTCAGCAAGAAGACGACAAAGTGTTGAAGTTAGTCCAGAAGAAATTCTGTGCCAGTGGACCATATACTGGTAAGATGAGCACAGGACCCGGGTGTTCTTTGCTTTTCACGCCATGGCAGCAATTTGGAGAGATGAAATCGCTGCGCTGCAGAGCAGCCAGGAGCTCTGCGTGCATTCAGGGCTTTAAGTATTCATCAAAACTTAAAAAAATCTAGGGTCGTGTGTTCTTGCATGTGTGGTTTCCATGTCCTCCTTGCATTTTTAACTCTAGAGCTGCCATTTTCCTTCAGATTTGGTCCTTGCAGATTTAAATATAAGTAACCTTGCTTAAACTGCTGCTGCAACGTGTCCTAACATCAGGCAGAGTTCCTCAGTGCTGTGCACGTAGGTTTTTTTTCCTTAGGCCTTTTTGTTGTTTCTTTTAGGGGAGGATTTCCCCATGTGGATGGTCCCCATAAGTATTTGTACAAGTGATGACCCCACCTGTGCCAAAATGCAAATATTGATGGACAAACCAGAGCTCACCTTGGTTTTGAAAGACATCAAACCAGACCAGTGGGTGAAGGTGAGTCCTCACAAAAGGGAAAATATTACTGGGAATAACTTCGATTGTCACTGTCATGTTCCCTTGTATTTCATTTTCCTCTTTTCTTCCCCCCCCACGCCGAACCTTCAGTCTCCTGCATTTAATCTTCTCAGTGCACGACTGCCCTTAATTCAGTGCAGTTTCCTTCCTGGAAGAGAAGTTTCTCTTTTCTCCTTGCTCCTGGTTTTAACTCTAGCCTCTGTTTCTTTAGGTCAGCTCGCTCTCATATCTTAGTCATCATTTCTTCTTTGAAATCTGAAGTCTTTCTTCCTTACTTATGATTTCTGTTTGTTACTTAAATGGTAGCAACTGACTTCTCTGAGCTGTGATGCTTTGAGGAATTTCTAATGGTTCAAAAATTTAAAAAAAAATGGTTATTTGTTCCTTACTTTTAATTTTTTTCCTCTTTTGGTCCATTTCAGTTAAACCTTGGCACAGTAGGGTTTTACCGTACCCAGTACAGCCCTGACATGCTGGAGAGTTTAATACCAGCGATCAAAGACCTCTCCCTCCCCCCCGTGGACAGGCTTGGCCTGCAGAACGACCTCTTCTCTCTGGTAAGCAACGCTTTGCTCTCCGTCTAACAGTGAGAGCTACAAAAACGGCGGAAATTCGTGTCTGAAGAGTCACCCCCAGTTTCTGGAGGCCGAGTGCCTCGGGTTACCGCTATTGATGAGCCTGGCAAGTTCTAACTTGTATGACAAGACTTAAACCCTATAGAAGTGATCTGGCTATAACTCCCGTTGCACTGTTCTCTGCAGGAGTGTTTTTTTTACAAATTAAGTCTTTGAGAACTTGCTTTCTTTTAACTCATCAAAATAAGGATATTCTAATGATCCCCTCAATGACTTTATCAAATACTATCAGCACTAAGCGTAGAAGTGTCTTCATGATGCTGTGAAGCAGTTAATGTAAAGTTTTCCTGGCAGATGTGGAAAGGCAGTACATCTTGTACTAATTCATGGCAAGCAGGAAGCAAAAATTACTCTTGCAGTTTTTACACTCTCAATTTAATGAAGAGCAAATATTAAATCTCTAAATCTTTACAGTTTTTAGCTAGAATGAGTTCGGTGGGTGTCCTATCTGGCTGAGAATAACTCTGGGGTTTTGCTTTTTCTTGCCAACATTGCTGCAACTCTGTTAAGTCATTTAATCTCCTTGTCTGTTTTCTTGTTTGCAAAATGTATTTGTAATTCTACAGAAGCGTCCTTGTAAAGCGTTTCCCGTGTGTGAGCAGACAGCCGAGGTGCTTCGACTGCTGTTAACTCACCTTGGCAGAACCCCCAACAGAGAAAACAGAGTTAATGTGCAAACCGAACTGGGAAGACTGTAAAATAACGCGATGAGCTATTAAACATCTTTAATTCTGTTTGGAAGGAAGATTAATCTGCGTCTTTTCCTCTCTCAGGCCCGAGCTGGAATCATTAGCACTGTAGAGGTTCTAAAGGTCATGGAAGCTTTTGTGAACGAGCCCAATTACACGGTGTGGAGCGACCTGAGCTGTAACCTGGGCATCCTCTCCACCCTCCTGTCCCACACCGACTTCTATGAGGAAATCCAGGTGTTCGTGAAAGATGTCTTTTCACCCATAGGGGAGAGACTGGGATGGGACCCCAAACCTGGAGAGGGTAGGAAACTTCTGCTGTGAAATCCCATAGTGGTTTTGAACAACTCGTGTAAATAAACCATCAAGATTTTGGGAAAGGGGAGAGAAGGGAGGAAGAGGAATCTGAAGGAGGCATTCAGGGGTGTTTCTATACTGAAAAACAGACAATCACAAACCCCCCAAACAACCCTCTATCAAGCACAAGTTAGAATGGTAAAATTTTTCCCTACCTGGTCACTGACAGATAAAAATTCTCTGCTCTAGCTTTGCATCTGTTGGAGTGCATGAAACTTATTAGACTGCAGGGATGGAAAGCCACATACGTGCAGGTTTACTTGTCCTACTCAGTCCTGTTGTAGATGCGAATGGTTAATATTACTGACCTAGCTCAGGTCACAGGCCTGGCCTGTTGTGTTCGGGCCAGAATCATCTCCTGACCCTCTTGCCATAAAAAAATGAACGTATTCTCCAGTTGGCACCAAGGAGAGTGGGAAGAGGCCTAGTTTCTTGAGATATCCTCAAGCAGCTCTTCCCTGATCACTCTAGGTAGAAGAACGCTTAATTTAATTGCTGAACTGTGTCTCCAAATAATGATTGTTTTTCCTCCTGCTCACTTTTCAGGTCACCTAGATGCCCTTCTGAGAGGTCTGGTCTTGGGCAAACTGGGCAAAGCCGGGCACAAGGCAACGCTAGAAGAAGCGCGACGCCGATTTAAGGATCACGTGGAAGGAAAACACATTCTGTCAGCCGACCTGAGGAGTCCTGTAGGTTACTGGAAATATTGGTTCTAAAAGACTGTCCCCATTTGCTGTGTGCACGGCATTATTGAATTCTGAGAATAGGGAAGGTAGAGGAAACCAGTGTGGAGGTGTGAGGACAACTGGTTTTGGCAGAGGTGGTGGGAGCTTGGATAAGTCCAGTTATGAAGAAAATGATACCGGGGAGCACGATACAAACATCCCTGTGCTTCCTGAATCAAGTGAGCCTCATCTGCCATGGCCAATACTTCATCAGAACTAATTAGCTCGGCTGTACCCATGTTAACTGCCACAGTCCTGCTCTGGGCTCTGGATTGTGCTGCTTTTTTGGGGTTTGAAGACTATTGAAGTGCGGTGCTGAACCTAAGCTGACTCCTCATTCCCATCCACCTGTCACCAGCCCATGTGCTGCAGGTTTCAAAGCTCTGGTGAGGTGCAGGGAGCGGGGAGGAGCACAACGTCTGAGTGGATGTGATGTACTTACTGCCTACGTGTTGTGGGGTACAGAGATTTCCTGGTCTGGTGTTTTGCTGTGGTTGAAATTACCAAAATTACGCTGAAGTTGAGGAGGAGGTAAAGGAGTTGGTGCATGTTTAAAATCCAGTCTTAAAACATAGAGGGGGTCAGCGTTCGTATCTTCCAGATCTGTTCGCTTATTCGAAACCTAACCCAAATATGTAGAAATTGACTGTTGCATTTCTGAAAGTGTGGGTCTTAAAGGACATTCCTTGTTTCTGCTCTGTCTTAGGTGTATGTAACTATTTTGAAGCACGGAGACAGTACTACCTTAGACACTATGCTGAAGGTGAGCGCTCTCTCTGTTAACACTGCTAGCTTATGCCACGAAAAGCTAAATGTTCCACCCTACGAGTTCCTCTGAGATGTAGTTTATCTGCGAACAGGCTCAGCCCGATGTTCTACAGACGATGTGAACGCTGGGACTCCATGATGATGTTCCCTGGTCCGTGTGTGGTGTGAAATTGCCATCTAGTGGATTGTTCCATCTGGGGTTTCTTTAGGATTATTTTTCAGTGCTTGGAGGCACGGTCCTACTTGACCTTATCTAAGCAGTGGCGAAGATCAGTTTATTACTAATGGTACTTGTGATGTACGTGTAATGAGGTCCGTAATGCTGATAGCTGCAGGATGATTCATGAACAGCTTCCGTTCGTCACATATTAGGCTTGAAGATTAATCTGGAGCTCTAGTGACTGCAGCAAGTTCAGGAGTGCGTTTAATACCGTGCGCTAACGTTATTCACTTTGGCTTTGAAGCTTCACAAGCAAGCAGACATGCAGGAGGAGAAGAACCGAATTGAACGAGTCCTTGGAGCCATCTCGCAGCCCGAACTGATTCAAAAAGTTCTCACCTTTGCACTTTCAGTAAGTTATTGCAAAAGCTGCTGCTTCCTTACCCCGTGAGAATGACGAGTGTGCTCGAAGCACTTGGTGACAGAGCACTGTGATGTGCTAGAATAGGAGGAATAGTCTTAACCATCTAATCTTTGAGCCGTGTCTTAAAGATTGTGGGGGGAAAAAGAAAGCTCCCATTGACAGATGAGGCGTAGAAACGTATAAAGCCAGTTTAGGGTGGAAATGTGTAAAGCTAACCTGCTGTTTTTGTTGAAACAGTCTTGAATAGTTGTGTATGTTTTCGTCTTCAGGAAGAGGTACGTCCCCAGGACACCGTGTCTGTCATTGGCGGAGTAGCCGGAGGCAGCAAGCAGGGGAGGAAAGCTGCTTGGAAATTTGTAAGGGACAATTGGGAGGAACTTTATAATCGATACCAAGGTGGATTCTTAATATCCAGACTAATAAAGGTACGTGCAGCTGGGAGAAAAGCCCTGGTCACCTACATGAGCAAAACTAAGCTGCCATATTTGAAATACTAATCGCTCACCCTCCGTTAATGTTTCTTCCCTCAGCTAACAGTGGACGGATTTGCAAATGATAAAATGGCCGCAGAAGTTAAGGTAAGAAATTTTAATTAAAGAAGCGGTTAACTTAATCTGTGACAAACGTTGCGCGCTCTAGGCTGTAAGCACCTGATGGAAGAGCCGTGAGTTTCTACGTGGGTTTTGGTTTTGGACTGTGGCTCTGCCTCTGTTTTGACTGTTGTCGTGTCCCGGAGTCGCGCTGCTGTGGGTTGTTGTGCGAGCTGGTGTGTGCGAGTCCCCGTGTCACCTTGTCACGTACGTTAGCGGGAGCTGATGTGCCAAGCCCTGGGAAGAGCCTGCTCGATGACTCCGGCCACACAGCTCATTCCGCCCTTTAACCCGTTGTCAAGTGCAGAGGCGCAGCCGCCTCTGGTGCAGGTTTTTCAGCTGGTCACAGCGGATCGATCTTGTCGATTCTGGAGGAAGAAATGTGAGAATATTCAGCGAAACCCTTGGGTGCTGCTGGTGCTTGGAGGTCATTATGCGGCTGAGGTAGAACGCTGAGAAATCTGATACCTTGACAAATGCTTTTGCAAACCGGCCTTAGGCTTCCGCTCGCGTCTTCTTCCAAGTATCCAGAAATACCCACTTGATTTGCTGCTCGCTCGTTGCCTCCCAGCGAGGGACTGAGTTCATCTCTCCAAGTGCCACTTGCTGTCCCCGGCAGCGAGGACAGGACAGGACGAGACGCAGCGTTCGGGCTGCTTTGTGCAAACGTGGCTTTTCTTCAGCAGAGAAACGGGGGCGTTCTGCTGTTCCCGCTCCGTCCTTGGGACCGCGCATCTTGCAAACTCTGCAAGCGCCCCGCAAATGTTTCAGAGCCTGCGATGTCGGCGGGAGCAGACGGCACCAACCATAGACAAGGAATAGAATTCACCGGATTTCTGTATAACCTAGGGAACTGGGACACTTAAAAACTTACGGGCGGTCGTGTGCTTTTTCCACAGGCGTTCTTCGAGAGCCACCCGGCCCCGTCGGCCGAGCGCACTGTCCAGCAGTGCTGCGAGAACATCCTGCTGAACGCGGCCTGGCTGAAACGAGACGCCGACAACATCCACCAATATTTCCTGCAGCGCAAGGCCCCCCCGGCCGCCGTGTGAGCCCCCGGTCCTGCTGCCGCCTCATGGGGAGAGAGAGGGAGGAGCGAACCCGACAGCCGATTCACATGCCAAGAATTTGGAGTCTTTTTCTCAAACCAATGGGGATTGGACAATGAATGTAGTTAACTGGTTCCTGCTCACACTCCAGATTTAAAATCCTATTGAAATTATCAGCANAGAGAGAGAGAGAGAAAAAAAATCTGTAAATATGATAGTAATAAAATAGAACATAACAAAACTGTGAAACTTCCTCAAGCCTTGTCAGTGGTTACAATATTTAACACCCCCCTCCTGACACTCTTATTGACAGATGTTCTGGTTTTTTACACCCTCCCCTCCAATAAGAAAAGGACCCCAGTGGTTTCTAGGTCAGCGGAGTTTTGTGGAGGGTCTGGGGCAGGAATGGGTCGATGCCCTGAGCGTTGGGCACGGGTCCCTGGCAGGCAGGTAGCTGGTGTAAGGTGGAGTGTGCGGGGCTGTGGGGAGCTGCTCCTGCACCCCCAGCCAAGGACAGTAGGTTCCCTCCCTCTTGTGTTACCTCTCAGCAAAAAGACAAATGTTCTGTTGCTCCTCGGTTTTTCTCCTTGGTTCCACTCGCTGATGTCCTTCTTAGAGATAACGGAATTGTAAGGAAACATCTTCCATAGCCACATTAAATAAGAGAAAGATTCATGCAATTTATTATTATTATTATTTTTTTCCTAACTGAATTGCACCCTCAAACTGCATGCGAATGAGGAGATAATCACTGACTGGTTGTCCCGCTGCTGTCAGGGCAGGTCTCTTCTCTTCAAGACACCGTTACTTGTCTAAAAGATGCAGCTCGTTCGATCTCCTCACGGCCGTAGCAGCTCTAGCTTTTCGTTCCTTTCTGTGATGTTGATGGTAATTTGATTCAGAAGCCTTAAATTAGTGATGACTGGCGTGCTGATGAAGTCTAAGCTGTGTGCCATCATTTCCTCCACAAAGCAGCGTCTACTAACCAGACACAACACCCTCTAATACAAAGGTTGGAGTTCCATATATATATTATTATTTTTTTTTTTAAAATTTAACAGGAATTCGTATTTGGTGTGGCTTAACTGTATTTCAGAAGGTCATCAGACTAACTGTCAGACTGCTTCCCTGAAACATTTTTGTGCTATTGTTTAAAAAAGAAAAAAAAAAAAACAAAACCACAAACCAAACCACAATTAAAACAGTTGGCGTTAATAAAAATGTCAATGTGAAATTCACGTCCCCATCTTGTGTTCTGTTCGAAGCCGCAACGAGCGTCGCTGCGTCCGAAGGACCCGGAGCTCCGAGGAGCAGCAGAGGCGGCAGGAAAAGCTGGTTCGCAATGCTCTGCGGTGGGTTTGGGGCTCGGGGAGCTGAGGGCGCCCGGCCCAGTGTGAACAGATCGGTGCAGTCTGCATCCAGAGTGCAGTCGAGCGCTAAAGAAATAACCCGGACAGAATCCGAAGGTAAAGGGGGGAAAAAAAAAAAA
>VWYH01002607.1:441335-516881 GCA_013399365.1 Pampusana beccarii | reverse complement strand
CCGGGCAGAAACCGAAGGTAAAGGGGGGAAAAAAAAAAAAAGGTGGCAAGGCGAATTTCTATTAAACAGACACCTGGGACTTTGAGGAACTTTGCGAGAGGGAACAGTTTAATATCGTGTAGTCAAAAACCAAATTTCTAATAAGCAAACACCTGGAAAGCTGAGGAACTCTGCGAGAGGGACTAGTTTAATATTGTGCAAATGCTGCTGCTGCCAGCGGCGATGGGCCAGGGCAGGGACGCGCCAAAACGGGCCGGTTTTGGTTGTACCCGCGGGCTGCGCGCACAGAAACGAGGCCGAAACGGGAATTCTGCTCATCCCGAGCCCACCGCTGCCCTTCCCTGCCGTCAGCACTGCCGCATTTCCCCTCTTCTGCCCCCTGCACATGGACAAAATGAGGTGCGGTGGTGATTCCGCCCTGCGCGGTGATGGGTGAAACGAGCGGGACCGCAGCTCCAAACAATGCGGGTGAGGAGCAGGCGGCGGGACGAGAGCGACAGAAATAACAGGCTCGTGGTCCGTGAGCAAACTGAATGGCGGCGGCAGCCGCGCCGGCTCTGGGCTCCCCTCCCGCACAGAAACGCGGTTTTAAAGCTTCGTGCAAGGACCTTTGGGATTTGTCCGCTTCGTGTGGAATCGTTTTTTGTTCCGCTGGAGCTCAGGACCAGAACAGCAGAAGTTTCAGTGGGTGAGGAAGGAGATGGGACGGGGCCCGCTTGACAATTACTGCGGATATTGCCCAGAATTGAGCGTATTCGCGGGGTGCGGCGTCCAAATGACACAGAAATTGGCTTTTGACACTATCTACTCAAGTTAAAACCCGTTTAAAGAAAACTTGATCCGTTCTTCCTTGTCTCTCGGGCAGTTTCTTTGGTTTCTGTGTCAAATCTGATGGAATGAGATGAGGCAGCCTTGGCCAGGGGGATCTGCCCTTTAAAATGTGTCTTTTTTCCTACCCCACCAGCTTTAGATAATTGAGTTTTAAGGAAATCTCAACACATCCGTTTGTTTGCTCTCCTTAGCAGGGGCAGTAAAAATAACAAAAGTAGCTGAAATCCAGACTGGGAGCTGATAGGAAGCCAGTTTGGTACTGGGCCGGTATGGAACGGCCGGGCACCTGCGCTGTGTTTGGCCCTGAGATGCCGAAATAAGCTGGAAATGGAGGTTTTTCAGTTGTTTTGGAGAAGAACAGCGGTGGGTGGGGACCGGTGGCTGATCCGGACCCAGTGCTGCTGCTGACACAGCCCGGAAAGCGGCCCCTCCATTGACAAAAACAACAATCGCACGTGCGAACCATCCACAGCCATTTGGAAAAGGCGAGTTTCGTCACAACAAAAATACACGTTCCTACCTACAGTCGTTGCTTTGATGTTTGCATGACTCTTACACACGGGATAGAAAAATATTTAATCTGTGAGAGGAAAAGGCACAAACGTGCCAGGCGGATGCGGAATCAGCTGGGGAAGAGTTTGGTTTACTCTCCAAAATACCAGATTTCAGACTAAAATTTTACATAGTGTAAGTGGAACTGCAGCGTCTGGACATACGTTATTTGCTGCCCCAAACAGCGGGGTCTTCACCCCAACTCTTGGGCTCTTTCAGACTTTTCCTTTTATTACAGGAGAGCTAAATTTGTACTTTAGGATTAAAATTATTCATTTTCAAGTGAAAACGTGTGGGGAAAATACACATATGTGCCAAAACTCGGAGCCAAAGAGGACAAGGCGGTGCGCTCTGCTAGGATCTATTGCATTGGGCTGGTGTTGACTCATTGATTTCTCTTTTTCAGGGATCCAAACCGGGAAAGAAAAGTGAGGTTATTTTAAGACCGAAGATACCAAAGCGCTTGGAAATCATCCCCCCCTAAGCAAGAGCAGGTGAGTGTCTGCTCAGCCCTCGATAGAGGCAAAATCGCAGTTCCTGTTGTGTGGAATTTGTGTCGGATTTTCTGAGAAAGGTACCGAGCAGCCTCCATAGACTCGGGAAGGGGAATTGGATCACCTGGTTCTTGTTGTAACGTTTCACGTGCTGAAATAACCCCGAGTACCCCGGCCGGCTCTCGAGTTGTTCCACAGAACAGGAACTTTTCAGCGTTTCTCACCCGGTTTCTGTGTCTGTGACAGAAGCCTCTGTAATGTGAATTCTGCGTATGCCATTTATGGCCATGAGGAGAAAACCAGCTCATCTCGCTCACGTTCCTGGTCCCGGCCTGAGCAGAGCTGAGTCTGCAGTCCCCCTTTTCCTGATTTTACACCAGCTTTTCGGGATTTCATTGCTACTGAGGCCAGATTTGTACTAAATTCTTTAATTCTCTCTCTCCCTGGTTTTGCTATGGGAGGAGTTCCCTGAGGAACATCACCCCAGGGTTGGAGCGGTCGGTGAAACTGCGCCCGGCAAAGCTCTGGGGTTTAGTTAACCCCAGGGTTTAGTTAACCCCGGCCTAACCTGCAGCTCTGCCAGGCTCCTCCGTTCCTGTCCAGCCTCCTCCCCGCTGCAGATTAGAATCATAGAATCATTTTGGTTGGAAGAGACCCTCAGGATCATCGAGTCCAACGGGGTGAGCTGTGAGAGAGCGAATTTCGACCAATTTCAACCCAAAGTGACTTTGATCTGCTTTGCTGTCCCAGCTGGAGCAGCTGAGAGGGATCCAGGCAAGATGACAGGACCCGGTGACAGGTGAAACAGCAGGAGGTTCCACCTGAACACGAGGAGAAAACAAAATATATTCGGTGCAAAGAGTGATTAATCAAACAAACACAACGGCCAGGAGAGCGGAGTTTCCCTGTCCCACGCTGGGTCACCCGTAATTGTCCCTTTTCTCCCCGTGGCCTCTTCCTTCCCGCCTGATTGGGTTACTAATTGCGCTGCTAATTGCTCCCTCCGCAGCTCGCAGCCGTTACCTGCCTTTAATTATTCAGCCGCACCTTTGTTCTGCCCTTTTGCTCAGTTATTTATTTTTATTTCTTTTTAATTCCTGCGGGTTTGGGTCCGACGATCACAGTCCGGGGCTCTGAGGGGAGGGAACCGGGGGGGGGGCCCGGTGCTGCCGGGGCCGTTTCCTTGGGGAGCGCGATGGGAAACAGTTAAAAACAATTTAAAACCCCCACAATTTGGGGTGCGCCCCGGGGTCTCTGCAGCGGCTCCGCCCGCTCCGCATCGCCCGTTACCGGCAGCGGCCCCGCCGCACCGAGCAGGGCCCGGCAGCACCGGCTCCTGCAGGATGTCCCGTGTCCCCCCTGCCCTTCCATGGTGCGGCGGATACGGCGGGGGCGGCAGTGACGCGATGGCCGGTTCCTCCCGGGGCTCCGGTTCATCTCGGGGCCCAGCAAGAGGCGGTGCCCGCTGCCCCACGTGGCCGCCGCCCCCAGCGCGGCTGGGGCGCCCTTCCCAGCACCGCCCAATCACCGCGCTCGCCGCCCGGAAGCCCCGCCTCCTCTCTTCCTCTCCTCTACCCGCCAATAGCCGCGCCCCGGCCGCCGCTGCCAATAGGAACGCGCGGAGCCGGAGCCCGCCGGCCAATCAGCGCGGCGGCGCGGGGCGGCGGGTTAGCGGCTGCTGTATCCCTCCGCCGCCCGGCCCGCTCGGTTTGTGTGTGTGTGTGCGCGCGCGCGCCCGCCCCGCTCGCGCGGCCCTTTTCTCCCTTCGCTGCCGCAGCACCGGGAGCCGCCGCCGCACCCGCCAGGCCCAGCGCGGGCACCGACCCTCGGCCGCCTCCGCGGGGCAGGCCCCGGCGTTCCTCCCTTCCCCTCCCTCCCCTCCTCCGGCCCGCCCCGCTTCCCCCCCCCTCCCTCCGCCGGCGCCGGAGCCGCCACGCCGCCGCCATGGAGCTCATCACCATCCTGGNCCCCGGGAAGGGCGTGGGCGGTGGCGGGGGAGGCGGCGGGGCGGCTGGACCGGGGGCTGCGAACCGAAGCGGGGCGGAGCGGGGAGGGTGGGAGCCGGGTCGCGGTAACACTGGCCCGGGCGGTTGGGCCCCGCGCAGCCGCTGCCTGACGCCGGTTCCCCCCGCGTTTCCTCCCCGCAGACCGCTCCGAGCTCGAGGCGGCGCAGAAGTTCCTGGAGCAGGCGGCCATCGAGAACCTGGTGAGCGGGGAACGGGCCTGGGGGCGGCGGGGAACGGGCCGGGAACGGCGGCGGGCGCTCCCCTCCCCCCCCCCGCCCCGCCCGGTCAGGCCGAACCGCCATGGAGCGCAGCCTACCCTGCCCGCGCCCGGCCGCTGCTCGCAGCCAATAGCAGCGCGGCTTTTGCTCATGGCGGCCAATGGGAGCGCGGCGCCGGGCGAGGGGGCGGTGCCGGCTGCGGGAGCGGCTGCGGGCCANTCCTCCCTGTGACCTCCTTAAAATTTAAAAAAAAAAAGGGGGAGAAAAAAACCCGCAAAATCCGCATCTCATCCGCGCGCAGAGCGGGGAAATGGGACTCGTTAGGGGGAGGGAGTGCGACTGGTGCTTAGTTAAAGGTTGGAGCTGCTGCTGCTCCATGTCTGTGCAGGGAAGGGCTGTTGGTGGCCCTGGGCCCTCTCAACGTCGGCCTCCAGCAGTTTTGGGGTGTAGTTGTCAAAAAAACGGTCATCTTTCATTTTTTTTGAACAGTTGCATCCACTGGTGCAAACCAGGAAAGTCACAAAGTCTTTATTGGCATTGCTCCGTTTCAAGGTGTGCGAAGCATCCCTCAGGGTCAGGACTAACGGAGTCTTTGTGCAGAATGTCGTGTTTTTCTCCGAATTGCCGTTTGTTCAGTCTCAGGACCCCCTGGTTAGATTGGAGCCTCCCGGGCTGTGTTATGTGAAGTATTTCGGGGCGATGCGCTCAAGCTGCGGTTCTGGGTTTCGGGCTTTTAATAAGATCTGAGGGATCCTGTGATTTTTCAAGGTGTCTTTGAAACCTGCAGCCTTGCGAGAGCCGGGTCAGGGCGGCGCAGCTTGAGCTGGGACTAAAAGTTTGTGCGTAGGATGGGGACACAGAACGGTCCAGCCTTGGGAAGGGCTTTAGGAGCAGTTTAAGGCTCGGCCTTGGGGAGGAGCGAGGATTTGGGGTTCAGGGCTGGTTTGGGATGCATGGGAAGGGGTTGGGATGCGAGAGGTTCCATATGATCTCCGGTGGATGGAGATGCAGCCGCACAGCGGCTCATCCTTCCTCGTCCCCTCCTCCTCCTCCCACCGTTAATTTAGAGCCTTTTCTGAGATTTTTCACTGGCACCTCTGTGGGTGTGAGAGAAGAGGTTGTGTGCGTCTGCTTTGCGTCTCAAGCCTGAAAGGTTTAATGAAATGCTTCTCGTTTTTAGCTAGAATTATTCTTAAAGCTCCATGTAAAGACAAAAAGGGGGTCTTTTTGCTAATTTATGAGTGAGAAATCCAAGGAGGCTCCTTCACCTTTGAATTTGGTACAGTCATCTTCCCAAAGGTGGCGGCGACACTTTTATTTTGCCCTGTGAACTTCTTCTGAATGGTTCCTCACTTTTAATACAGTCAGTGGGTAAACCGTGAGCAATCTGGATGGTTGGGAAGTGGGTTTGTGTGGTATATTTGTAGGGGTTTTGTCTATTGCGTTAAAATTTCAGAGTATCTCTGGCTTACGCTCATCGGTTTGAGTCGTCACACGTTTTTCTTTCCAAATTCTGCAGTTTGAATGTTGAACAGTACTGGGTACCCAACTAAATTTTTATTTTAAGAGCTGTGCTTGGTCACTGAAAATGTGAAGTCCAAAATATTGGACTTATTCTATGTTTCTGTTGAGCTTTTGAAAGTTAATTTCAAAAATGGCTTTTTGGTGTCCAAAAATCTTTATATGCACCTGAAGTTCTGTGACAGAGGTTCCAGCAATGGGTCCTGCATATCTGAATGTGAAACCAGGTTCCCGCTGGGCGGGAGATGGATCTGAACGCGCTGCAGCCGTTTCCCCTGTTCCTAGAAAGGTTTTCTAGGAGGCAAAACGCTCTGTGGAGGCAGCAAAAGGAAAAACTTCACTGCCGAAACTTCAGCTGCGTCTCGCATGCGGCGGAAGTCTCGGAGATGTGAAGCTGTCAGTTCAGGAAAGGATTTAATTTCTCACCTAAAGCAAGTGGCACAAATGTCGGGTATTTTTATCCTCACGTCCGTGCTTTTTTTGGGGGGGGAATCTTCGTGTATGTCTGCGCACCTTTGATGGCAGAGAAGCAAATTGATAATCTTACAAACCTCCTTGTAACGCGCCAGAGTAGCATCTGATTTCACATTTTGACAATTCCTGTGTTAGGTTATAGTTGGGGTGTTCGCCTCGGAGCAGGGGAACGAGCAGCAGAGAGTTTTGCTCTTCGCCTTGCGTGATACCCATCCCGAAAATACGTATCTGGGCAGTTTATTTAAAGGAGCACTTAAAGCGGGCAGGAGCACGGAAGGTAACAGTCTCTTGAGTAAGCTGGGAAAAAAAAAAATCCGGCAAAGTCAATGCTACTTACGGCGCTTTCCAGCGGTTCTAATTAGGAGCTTAACGCCCGTAATCTGGGGATAGAGCCGCCGCGGTGGCGATTTGCTGCTGGAGATGGAGCTACAGCGAGTCACGCTCTGGTTTCCTGGGGAATTGGGTGTTTTCCCGATGTTTTTGGGGTGCTGATCGCTCCTCTGTCCCCAGCCGACCTTCCTGGTGGAGCTGTCGCGTGTCCTGGCAAACCCCGGCAACAGCCAAGTGGCGCGAGTGGCGGCGGGGCTGCAGATCAAGAACTCGCTGACGTCCAAGGACCCCGACATCAAGGCGCAGTACCAGCAGCGATGGCTCGCCATCGACGCCAACGCACGCAGGGAGGTCAAGAACTACGTAAGTTGGGGGACTTCGGGGCCTCTCCGCCTGCTTTCTCACTGGGTGAACGTCTTGTCCGTCCTTTTTGACCCAGAGCATCTTCCATTGCCCGGCTGCTCCTTTTCATGAGACCAGAAACATCATCTGCGCTTGCTTGGGTGCTTTGTTCCTTGTAGCATATTTAATGTGTAGAATTATTAGGGCAAAAAACAGCGATGAGGCTACTGCTTTTAAATTCATGCTTGTAAATGCTTTTACAAGCAGCCTCTACAGTCTGGTGTGATTGTGGAGCCGGTGGATGTACTTTCCCCACCGGGTGACTGTAACAGGGTTGGTGTTTCCCTTTTCTGGTGCTCAAACATCTTCCTCCACTGTTTTACAATCCACATCAACACCGTCAAACCATCCTCAGTGTCTGAACACACGCGTTTGCACCATTGGCAAATTTCAAGGGTAGAATATGGTCCAAAATTTCCAAGTTCCAAATAGGAGATCGTATTCTTAAATTTTCACACAGGCGGGAAATCTGCCTGAGGGCTCTTGTGCTCTTTGGTGGTTGAAGTTCAGGACTCAATGGCAGAGCTGGTGGCTTAGTGGTTTTTGGCTATTGGGAATAAAGATGTACTTGGATGTCCGCAGGGTTATGTGATTGAAAGTACAGTATTTAAGTGGATATATGGAAAATGGAGGGTTTTAACTGGAAATGCTGAAACAAATGCCCCTCCGTTATTTTTTTTAAAGAAATGCTATTGACATATACAAAAAATAATATTTCTGATTGATTGCGATTAAAACAAAAGAAAATTATTCAGTCCCTATCTTGGCATAGAGAGCTTGGTATTGAGGGAGTCGTTTGGTTTTTTTAACCGCAAATTGTTTAGTTTTCCCAATTTTCCTCTATAGCCCAGGCAGGGAGGTGTTGGGTGAGTCAGTGCACGTTGCATTGTGTGCGGGATCCAAAGGATGTGGCACAAACGTGTCATTGCGCAGCTGGGTCTCGCTTCCTGAACGGGGGCAGCCGCGGCCACGTTCACTTCAATAATCATTTGTCCGTGGCCTCGTTTAGAAATAAAAAGAAAATCAGGAAAAAAAAACCAGAATGAGTGAACCGCTTTATTGTGGAAGGTGTTTGGGATAACATCGAGCAAAGACTTGGGTGGCAAACCTGTGGCTGTTTCTTGAGTGGGGTTGGTGTCTCGGGCAGGTTTTGCAGACACTGGGCACAGAAACGTACCGGCCCAGCTCGGCGTCCCAGTGCGTGGCCGGGATCGCCTGCGCCGAGATCCCCATGAACCAGTGGCCCGAGCTCATCCCCCAGCTGGTCGCCAACGTCACCAACCAGCACAGCACGGAGCACATGAAGGAGTCCACGCTGGAGGCCATCGGCTACATCTGCCAGGACATCGTGAGTAGATTTTAAACGGTTTTTTTGATGTGTTTATCCGAGTGCCGGCCCAGCCTCTCCCCAGCACCTTTTCCTTTCCCGCGCTGTAAACGCCTCCTCGTCGTCGTCTCTCAGCTCTTGGCCGGGGAACGTCTCTGTGCCCACGGTAAACGCGAGGCCGGTGTCTGGAAGGACCAACCTGCTTTGGCAGCACAAATCCAGGTTGTCGTGCCTAAGGTGCAGATTTAAGTCTGTAGGTCATGTGATCATATAACGGTGAGAGGTGCTGTGATAAAACTGCAGCTGATATAAAAAGATTACATATATATAAATTTATATATATATGATTGTGTGACATGTTACACATGAGCCATAAGCATTTCGTTCCGTGTCGGGGAAACCCAACAAATACCTTCATCTCACCTGAGGAGACTCCATATCCTTCATTTAGGAATTTTTGATGCACGAATGTTCAGCTCTGAGGCACCTTCTACAAAAGGTCTCGTGGTTTTATCAGCGTAGTTTGCAGTGTCGCGATGTGGTGCAGCAAATATCTGTGAATCGCTTGCAAAAACCCTGCGTGTCATCTAAAAAAACAGAATTAGCGGCCGCTTTTCTGGTGCCGTGAATGCCCCGGAGAACCCGTGCGCGGTGAATTGCTGGTTGGACCGCGGTGTACTGAGGCAGGAGGAGAAATCTTGTGTTCGATTGCTTGGTGGAGGGTCAGTAAAATCCTTGGCCTTGGGATTTTTGGATGCCCTGGCTTTCTGGTTGGGTGTTTTGTAACCAAGATCCCTCTTGGAGTTTTGTAGTTTCCTTCATGTTGTGACACAGTTTGTGATGTAGTTTGGGAATCTACTGCTGGATAAATTCTGCTGTAACAGTTAATACAATTATTTGGGGATCTTGCAGTCTTTAATTTTTCTTTGTGGTAAGTTTAATCTTTATGTTCATAGTTTTTTTCTTTAAGCCTCGAGTGCTCAACAGTTACCTGTGCTCACTTCTGGTTGGGCAATGTATTTTTGCTCTGTGTCTAAAAACGATTGGCAACTGTACCAATAAAAATCTCCAGTGCAGCTGCTGGCGTTGAGCTCTGCCCAGTGTGTAAACCAACTGGAAATCAGGTTTTTAACTTGCTGATTGAATCAAGTCAGGCAGTCTGAAGCTTGTTGACCTATTGTTTGAAACAGTGGAGTTTATTTGGCATTTATGGCTTGAATGTCTGGAGTATTTGTGCTCAGCTCAGTCTTTCCTGTCCCAGGAGCTGTAAAGACACAATGGTGTGTGTATGGATTCCTCGTACTTGTGTTCTTCTGGTGAACAAAGGGCCTTCTTGGCCTTAATGTCTTAAAACTTGTGGATTTCGGCATCAAACCGAGAGGATTTTAAAATACTGCTGGCAAATAACTTTATCGACGCTTCTTTTAGGATCCAGAGCAGCTTCAGGACAAATCCAATGAGATCCTGACAGCCATCATCCAGGGGATGAGGAAGGAGGAGCCCAGCAACAATGTGAAGCTCGCGGCCACCAACGCGCTCCTCAACTCGCTGGAGTTCACCAAAGCAAACTTCGACAAAGAGGTGAGAGGGGGATGGTTCCCAACCTCAAACACAAAGGGCTGGATCCACGGTCTGTGATGAGACATCATGCACCACGCTGAGTTTTGATGCATAATTATGTCACGACTGAGACTTGGATTCATCTCTGTCGATCCGGAGCGTTCTTGTTGTGGTGCAGAAATGCTGTGGAAATCTTCAGAGGTTCGTCAATGGCAAAGGAAGCATCATTGCTGTTTTTTGGGATAAATTTGAACGTGACCTTAGAGTTTAGCCTGTTAGATGCTCTGCTTCCTAATCAAACTCCGCTCTGTAATGCTGCTGGAAGAGGACGAGCTTGGATCAGCACTTTCTTTCAAGTGCTGTGGCAGCGATCCAGACTTAACTTTCCCTCGGAAAATTGTTGGGGGAGGAAGGCCTGGGAATCTTCAAAACGGGCCTCAAAATGCGATCCTGTTCAGAACCGACACATCTATTGATTTTTCTTTTCCTTCTCGGATTGAGTCTGTCCTCCAGGTCTCTACCAGGGGGAGTTTGGGGAAGGTGGAATTAATATTGAGCCTTCAGTGTAGAAGCTTTTGTAATGAAAACCTTCCCTGGTCAACCGGTGTTGATGGGGATCAAGCGGAGTCTGTCAGAATTTGGGATGTGAGGTCCGTGATCCGTCCAGCCCGTATTTCTGTTGGGCTTCTCTTCTGTAAATAGCCTGGCCATAAATCTCCCTATGAACTGCGAGTATCCAGGTGCTGCCCCTCAAGAAATTGATGTCCTGAGCTTTGAGGTTTCTTGAAGCAATTGCTGAAGTAGTTCAGGAAACAGCAGGATCTTTGTCTTTTGGACAGCCTGTTGGGAATCTCAAGCTCAAGTGCCTGTTTTTGGGGAAGAAATTATTTAAAATACTGCAGTGAATAGTAACCTGTACTGCTCCTTGATCTTTAGAAGTGCTGCATGAGGGATTGCATTAGTCCAGACTCAGAATAAATCCTCCATAGGAAGGCTTGCAAAGACTTGAATGCTTTTGTTAGGCAGTTCTAATGTTCTTTTATTTCCCATTCTAGTCTGAAAGGCACTTTATTATGCAAGTAGTCTGTGAAGCAACGCAGTGTCCAGATACAAGGGTGAGTGAAATGAAATGCTTGGTTTTTCTGGGGAAGCTGGCTAGAACCGCGAGCAGCAGCAAACGGGTGGGAAATGTCACATGAAATATGCAATAATCTGTTAAATGATCGGTGCATATCTAAGTACTCAAACAAAAAGAGTCTTATACTTAAACCCTCCGAGTAGTTTAATACTTCTAAATTTATGTCTCTTGTGAGAGGTCTCATTAGGTATGGAGTGAACTAAATCGGCAGAAAGGGGGTTATTGATCTGCGGTGGGCTGCAACGCTCAGAAAAGTCACATCTTTGATCCATTTCCTACCCTGACAGGTACGAGTGGCTGCCTTACAGAATTTGGTGAAGATAATGTCCCTTTATTATCAGTATATGGAGACGTACATGGGCCCCGCGCTTTTTGCTGTGAGTACTCGGGTTTCTCTTCTGTAGTTAATCCGATCTTCCCACACTCCTTTGTCTTAATCCAAAAGGAAGAGTTCTCCTACATTCCTGATCCATTTTTCTTTTCTTTGGCTGTGAATCCCTCTCCCGACAAAATCCATAAAACCAGCATCAGGAGTTTCAGACGTGAGACTCCAAAAGCCAGGACAGAGCGGGTTGTGTGACTTGCTCAGCAGGCACTGATAAACTTCTAAATGAGGAGATTGTCTTCCAGAACAGTAACTCATGTGGCATCCGATTTCAGGCAGTCTTAAATCTCCTACCAGTTGGCCAAAAGTCTGGGCACATATTTCAGGAGAAATGACTTGTTGAAACGTCCTTCTCTCCTTTCTTTTGTGTTTCTGAAGATAACTATTGAAGCGATGAAAAGTGACATTGATGAGGTGGCTCTGCAGGGGATCGAGTTCTGGTCAAACGTCTGCGATGAGGAGATGGACTTGGCCATCGAGGCCTCGGAGGTGAGATCCAAATGATGCTGAAAAGTGGTGACCGCCCGTGATGGTCTGTTCGGGAATGCTGAAATCGTGGCTGGAAGCCCTCCCGGGCTGTGTTCTTAGGCTCTGTAGCCTAATGAAGAGTTCTCAGTGTAGCTTGAATATGCGGCACACAAACACTGGTTTTCTGCAAACGGGACGTGACAGCTGCCTGGTTTCTTTTTAGCCTTCCAAAGCTACTCCTGTAACACGGAGGATTCCTGGGGTCTGTTACGGGCTCAGTCCTACCCCAGTGCACAAAAAGATAGATCACGTTCTATGTGATACATTATTTATGAGTTAAGTATAAAACGATGGGCTGAAATAAAAGTAATCATCCCTTGCAGTGGATGGGGCTGGAGATGGATTTGGGGTATTGTTCTGCATGCAGATGCTGTTTGCATAAATTAGCTGCAGACATCAATAATAGCTTAAACTTTGAAGGGCTCTAGATGAATCATATCCATCTTTAAAAGCAGCTAAATATATATTTATGTTGAGTGCCCAAAAAAGCGAGGATAGCAAGGATAAAAGGACAGTCAGCAGCACGTTTACATGCTGAAGACCTTTTGCCACTTCTGCTTGGGGTCACTTGTTAATTATACATAACTGCAAACTGAAAATATTTATATGAGGAGGGGCTCTATACGTGTGTGGAATGGCAAATTGAAATTGCGTATCGAATATTTAGCTGGGATTGGTGCAGGTTGTCCTTGATGTTCCTGTGTGTCGTGGCAACTTAGAGTTGGTGTTGGGAAGGAGAGGAAAGCGCACAAATGAGAATTTGGAGTTCGTCTTTCGGACCTCGTGCCTGTAGAGCCACTGAGAATCATCTGTAACCTTTTTTTCCAGGCAGCAGAGCAAGGACGGCCTCCAGAGCACACTAGCAAATTCTACGCCAAGGGAGCGCTACAGTATTTGGTCCCGATTCTAACACAGACGTTAACGAAACAGGTGAGTTGCATGGCAAAAAAACAGGTTATTATGCCCACTTTCAAACGCTGGGACAGCGGTCAATGCTCCCTCGCGTAGGTGAGGTCTCGACGTGCTGTGGGTCCCCTCGGGTGGTTCAGAATGGTTTTTGTGTTGGGCACCCCGGTCGCAGTCCTCGGTCTGTGATGAGACACCATGCACCACTCTGATGGAATGATGCATCGGTTTTTAGGGCTGAGACTGTGAGACTGCACGCGGTGTCGTTTTGATGCTGAATTATCTTAGCACATGCTTGTATTTATGGGTTCTGAAGAGGTTTGGTGGTTGTCTGTATTCCTAACGAAATGTTCGCGAAGTTAAAACCAATCTCTGCGTCACTGGCGATCCAGTTGCTGGAATTGTTGAGTTTTACTTTTTGGACTGTGAAGTCCATGTTTATTCAGTACCTATTAAGCACTTCACAGGAACTTGTTTGGACTGTGCTTCACAGTCTAATCAGAGTTAATAGAATCACTTGCTACAGCAGGTCTAATTATAAAATAAAACTGTTAATTAAGCCATACAGGATGGAGTTCATTTGGCTTATTGCAATGAACTGGGAAAGTGCTTGGTGCTCTTAGCAAATCCAGGGAATTGCTTCCCTATTAGTTTTGTATTGCTGTCCGCTTAGATGTGGAGAGTTAAATTGCAGGAGGTTCTAGAGCGTTTGTTAAAACAGGAAAGATAAAGATCAGAGAATCTCAGGTACACAGCTTCAAAGGAATTTGGAAGTGGCTGAGGGGGGGAAAAGCTCTTTAACTGGTACAGCGGGCTACTCTGCGAGGCAATGGCATGGATCAAAGGACAAAATCAGCCTGGATGAGAGGGGAGCAGCTTGGGAGACATACGAGGCCTCAGTAAAGATGGGAAGGTACAGAAGATGCCAGTAACTCAGGTTGCTTCTCTGCCAGAGATGCAGCCAGCACTTCCAGACCTGAGTTAATTTCTAGATATGACACCTGGTAATAAGGCGATGATGTTACCTGCAGTAAATCCAGCAGGATGCGTGAGTGGGACGGGATGTTTTCCCCCAGGCTGACCGGGGATGCTCTTCTCTTAGGATGAAAACGATGACGATGACGACTGGAACCCCTGCAAAGCGGCAGGAGTTTGCCTCATGCTCCTGGCCACCTGCTGCGAAGACGACATTGTTCCTCACGTGCTGCCCTTTATTAAAGAACACATTAAAAACCCGGATTGGCGATACCGAGATGCGGCTGTGATGGCCTTTGGGTGCATTTTGGAAGGACCAGAGCCGAACCAGCTCAAACCGCTAGTCATACAGGTAGGATCTGGTGGGTCTTCTTGGAGTCTTGTAGGACAAAAACTTCCTGATTTTTGGAGGAGGATGCCTGCTTTGCACGTTGTCCTTAATCTGAGGAAAAGCGGAAGAATGCCACTTTTTTATCGTGTTTTAGAGAGATTTGGTAGGCCCAAAGCAGGCAGTAGGTCTGAGTCACGGGGATGTGCGGGACTTGAGAACTGATGCATCTGGAGTCAGGAATTTTGAACTCTTTCACCTGGGAAATAACTTTATGAATCTTAAAATATGAGGACAATGGCCTAACTGGATCTAGACTGTCCTCCCCTCTCCAGTCTAGCTTGTGGGGAATCCACTAATATCAGAAACGCTGGCAAACTCATAATATTTCCATATACAGCGTGCGATCGCGCCTTTCTCCTGACTGCGATTGTCTCCTAGGCGATGCCGACTTTAATAGAGCTAATGAAGGACCCCAGCGTGGTGGTTCGGGACACGACGGCCTGGACCGTGGGCAGGATCTGCGAGATGCTCCCCGAAGCCGCCATCAACGACATTTACCTGGCGCCGCTGCTGCAGTGTCTGATGGAGGGGCTGAGCGCTGAGCCCCGCGTGGCCTCCAACGTCTGCTGGGTACGCAGCTCGTGTTCATAGATATGAATATACACGCAAATATATACAAATATATACGCACACGTATGTATACTCACACACTTCAAGGGATTTCAGAGGTGATTCTTGGCTTGGTCGTCCCACACACACAACTTGTTCACTCTCAAGTTACCTCAGGTCTGTTCTGTGGCTCTGGTAGGAAAGAATAAAGGAAGAAATGGACTTTAAGGAGAAAAATGCCAATATTCACAGAGGGTAGAAGCTGCCTTCGGTTTGAAAATGCTGTGGGGACTGTCCTTGATACCAGGTGTGGTAGCTGCTTAGAAAAGACACACTGGGGTTTCGCTTTTCTCTTGGGGACAGCTGGATTTGTCACGTTAGTCTTACGGGAGATACGAGATACCTTGTTTCCCAATCCCTAAAGCTGCTTCTGCAGCGGTTCCAGGACCAAACTGAAGAGCGTGAGGCTTTTTTGTTCACTCGCAGAGCCGCAGTCCCTTGGGTTGGTTTGTAACCTCAGTTGTATCGTCTCGATGCGTGTCTGCTGCACATCTGATTTTCGCTGTAAAGAGAATGCGTCCCTTACTGCCTTTTAAAGGAGCTGCTCAGTAGGAATTGAGGTGGAGATGAGTATTTGCATGTCAAAACAAGTCTTAGAAGTGACAGAATTTATTCTCTTAGTATTCCAGAGGTTTGAAGGCTTCTAGTTCAGCGCGGAAGCCTCTCCCTGATCCTGGCAAAAGTCCATGTAGCTGTGGCTTTTGTCTGCTGCAGAGGATGACTGCTCTGTGTTTGCAGACTGAAGTGAAAAATCAGGAGGCTTTCAACTCTCGTAACCCACCCGTATCTCAGCGCTTACAATCGCTCGCGGTTGGGAACTGGAGCAGCCGTGCCCAACGTGGGGTTTTAACTTGTGGGGGTGACGCTGGGTAGTGGGGAGCAGCTGATCACCCCCACGAGGTTCAAGCCGTTTGCTGTTATTTGGTTTGATTTTTGACAGCTACCAGTTAACACCAACGCTGTGCAGACGTTTGTATTTTAAATCTTGGAAGTTTTCACCACTGTTGAACCAAAGTCAATCCTGCACGCGTTTGGAGCTTTTTAGGGTTGTTCTGTTAGCATGAAAACCGTTGGAATAGATGTTTCTGGATTTGTGAGGGTAAACTCGTGGGTAACAGCGATGATTGTTCTGTGTTTCAGGCCTTCTCTAGTCTCGCTGAAGCTGCCTATGAAGCTGCAGATGTAGCTGATGATCAGGAAGAACCAGCAACCTACTGCTTGTCCTCATCGTTTGAGCTCATAGTTCAGAAACTTCTGGAAACCGCAGATAGGTAACGCTAAACCGTTACACCAGCTGGCTTCAGCTCTGCAAAAATGCTTTTTTGTATTACTTTAGGCTGTTGGTCCTCTTGCAGCTTAGATCCGCATGGTGTTTTGTCAGAAACGGGCGCTTTTTGGTGTCCCATGGAATACAGAATGCTAATCTGCAGGAAGAAAGCTATTCACACAGTATAATTTTGTCCATATCTGCTTTTAGTGAGTCTGGTGCTTCCTCCAAGAATCTCCCTTCCCTGTTTACCTCGAGGTCTCTGAGCAGTGTAAGACCGTGCACATCTTTGTACGGTGGTCGTAAGACTCTTCAAGGCCACTGAATAATCAGGATTGCAGCGAGACGTAATTAGAAATCTGTGTGTATCGAACGGTTCATTTTACCCTGATTGTTTTATGCCGTGGTTGTTGCCGTAGCGTTACATCCAGGTGCTCCCGGAGGAGACGAGGACCTAGTTAGGCTGGATACCCTTCTTTTCCCAGCTAAGCTGAAATATAAATAGACGAGGCAAAATATTTTTCTCGGTTCTGCAGATGCAAAAATCAGGGTAATGCTGGAGCTCGTGTTTTGCCTTGAAGGTCGCGCAGATCTTGACAGCTCAGAGTTCAATCCTTGGAGCAGTTCAGTCGCTGGTTGAAGCCTTTTGCTGCAGGACGACTCCTTCAACGGTGTCCCTGTCTGAACGGCTCAAAGCCTCAACTCTTCCCATCTCATTTACATCCAGCCACAAGTGCAGGGTCCGGCTCAAGGCTCTGAGGCCCGTCAGTCATCTCAGCGCAGATCTCGGCTCTTTATTTCAGATTTAACACCCTCGCCGGTGTCGGAGGCAGTAATGTATGCTGCTCACCTTCCCAGGCACACGGCAAGACGCGGGTTTGAGGCTTTTTCTGTTCCTGTACTTGCTGCCAGTGACTGAAAATATTGGAACTCATTATTAATAGCGAAAGAAAAAAATATTCCAAAAGTGGCTTCACAAATTTCAAGTCTTGGAAAGCAGGAATGCAAGTGCTTCTGCTTGTCACAACACTAACATCGAGCCGTTACCGGTTTACTAAAAAAAAATAGTGTGTTTCTAAGCAAGCCTGAGCACTGAGAACTGCAAATGTATTCCTTCTGTTACAGGCCTGACGGACACCAGAATAACTTGAGGAGTTCTGCGTACGAGTCCCTGATGGAGATCGTGAAGAACAGTGCCAAGGACTGTTACCCGGCCGTGCAGAAAACCACCCTGGTCATCATGGAGCGGCTCCAGCAAGTGCTGCAGATGGAGGTAGGAAAGCCCAGCTTTAAACCCGCGGTACGGGCGGGTTTAAGCAAACCGAGCAGCTGGGGTGGTGTGGTGCTTTGGCTTCGTCTGGTAGAGAAAAATGAGTTTCGTTGCTGACTGCATATATTATGGTACAATGGGGTTTTATTCTTTTTTATAGCTAGGTAGAGACGTTCAGCTTCTGAACAGAACCTCTTGCCTTATATTTGAAGAAACAACTATTTAAAATTGAAGCTCTGGAGCACGTAGTCAAAACCGCTGTGTTCGCATGGGCTGCGACTCAGGCTTTTCACACGGGGGGGTTTCTTCTTTTTCAGTCTCATATCCAGAGCACATCCGACAGAATCCAGTTCAATGATCTTCAGTCTCTTCTTTGTGCTACTCTCCAGGTGAGTTCGTGTCTCTGGGTTTGTGGTCATGGGGAAGAGGCGGTTTTAGGGCTGGCGATGAGATCTGCATGAGGAAAGTGGATCTGGTGGCCCAGCTGATGTGTGGGAGGTGACACAGGGTTCAGAAAGCGTCAGGAGAGTACGGCTTCTAAAATTTAGGGCAATATGAATAAAAAAATACAGTTTGCAGCGTGTTAAAGGTTGTATGTGCTTTCAGATGAGCTCTTGTGTTGGCTGAACAATCGCTTTGGTTGGCACCGACAAAAAAAACTCCATAACGACTTTAATTTGTTCATCTGCCTCTTGTGGTTGGTGTTCTTATTTAAAATGGCACTAATTAAAATGCACTGAGTGTCCTTGAAATTAAACATCTGGTAATGAACAGCCCGTGTGACTCGGAGTGCCAGCGTGTTTCAGTTCCTTGCTTGCTCCTACCAAGTCCACTGAAAACAGCCACTTTTTTCCCCCCAAAATCACTCAGGAGATTGATCGGACCCTCCTCTGGTTCTTGATACTGAAGCTTTCCTGTTCGCACCACAGGAAAGGTCTTGCTGTGCTGTATTAACTCATTAACCGAGCTTATTAACAGCTGCAAGGCACTGCTTTAAATCTCTATAATAGACGTAGATTCAGCATCGATGCAGCTCCGTGCAGCTCGGAGAAGAAAGGAGCATTTTCTTCTGGAGGTGTAACAGAGTATTGTGTAATCTGAACCAAAAGCAGAGCACAGTGTCTGTCTCTGCTCAGATTTGTTCCTTTGTTGGGTGGTGTTACCTGTTCTCTGCAGTTTTTCTTCATTCCTGTTAGCCCAGGAAACGGAGCCTTTTCCTGCAGGTTGAGGAATCATCAGCCTTTCTCTTTTCATAGGAAATGCAGGTTTATTTTGAATCGGGGTGTATCAGAGCTGTGTTCTGTAGTTCGCGTGCTGGAAGGGGCGGGCAGAGTGTGGGTGAAGCTCAGGTGTTTACCTGGGCTGTTTCTGCTCACTGGAGCGTCCTGGATAACACAGCACGTGTCCTCACTCCAAAAATCAATATCTCAAACACCTCAGTGCTAAACACGTTCCTGTAAACCTATTTTGCATCAGTTGTAAGTTAATTTATTCCCGTTCATCTTTGTAGGAGAGCTTTGACTGCAGTAAGGACATTGTCATGTCGTATTTCTGAAGTTTAGTTCGGTGTTTAGAAGCAAAGCTTACGTGCAGCCCACACTTGGCAGTAGGAGACAGCGGTGGTGGAAAGGGGTTTTTTTACAGGCCCGAGTTTGAGCTGGTCACGTTTAATGCCAGCTCACAAATGGAAAGCCTGGAGAACAGCCTATGCAGCAGGAAAGGTGAATTCCGCTCGTTCTGTAGCTGGAAAATTGAATGCAGCTAAAACGAGCGGGACGTTGCGCTCGCCCTGACAAAGCACATTTCTGCAGCACCCGAGTTCAACCAGCAGCTGCGTTTTTAGCGGTGCGACGCGGCCGCGGGAGGCGTAAAGGCGCAATCCAGCCTCGTGTGCGTGGAAATAATCCCGATGCGTTTGTCCGTCCCCACCAGAACGTCCTGCGGAAGGTGCAGCACCAGGACGCGTTGCAGATCTCGGACGTGGTGATGGCGTCGCTGCTGAGGATGTTCCAGAGCACGGCGGGCTCGGGCGGCGTGCAGGAGGACGCCCTGATGGCCGTCAGCACCCTGGTCGAAGGTCGGTCCTTATGAATACAGCAGGCTTGTCCTCTGCTTCCTTCTCTTTTTGACTATATGGCAAAAAACCTGGTTTTTCCTGGGTTTTCTTGAGGCACGCTTCTGATCACGCATCTCGCCACATCCATCTGCAGAACTCCGAGACTGGCTGATTACACTGGATTGTGTTTCGTGAATGAGTGGTTTGTTTTCTGTTAATAATGTAGCTACAATGCGAATTCTGGCAGGGAAAAAACACCCCACTGGTACTTTGTACCGTGCCCCGTGCAGAGGGAACCTGGGCCCTTTGTGCCGCTGCGGCGCAGGTTTAGTGTTTTCTTCGTGATTCATACTCGCTGCTACCTGCGACCTGTGGTGGTTTTGTGGAGTTTTGGCAGCGGTGGGTTTATGGTCCTTGTTCTCGTTTGAAAGAAATCAGAGCGGCAGAGATCGGCGTTGGAGTGCGTCAGAATGGGTCTGGGTTGTGGTAATCCAGGCAGTTTGTGAGCTTCGTGGTTCAGGTTTAGAAGGTGGAAACTCTGCGTTTTACAGCTGCCACGTCCCTCGGAGGGGTCTGCTCGGTCAGGACGGTCTCAGCATCCTCTCTGAGCGCTGGGGGTTGTCTGTGTTCAAATAATGGAGTGGTTTTGAATCTCAGTTTAGTCCAGATGGACGTATTTCACTGATGCTCCGTTTTTGTGTGAGCACCGATTTGCTGTTCTTCGTGGAACACACGGGTCCTGTGTTCGGGCAGAGCGTGATGGTGCATTTCTGGTTTGCTGAACTCTGGTGAATACGTTGTGGTTTGGGATTTTTTTCCTAACTAGACTGTTTTCCATGACCAGTCCTAGGCGGCGAGTTCCTGAAGTACATGGATGCCTTCAAACCCTTCCTCGGCATTGGACTGAAGAACTACGCTGAGTACCAGGTAGAGCTCAGGCCGCGCGGCCCCGTGTTCGGTCTCTCAGTCCTCACCGGCTCAGATGCCGAGTTCAGCAGGCGTGTGTGTGTAAAACCCAAAAAAACCACCACACAGCTTCTGGTGACAAAACCAAACCTGGAGCCCCGTAGACTTGTCTCTAGTTATTGGCTGCACGCACAAATTCAATCTCTTCTGTTTAATTCAGCAGAAGGGCTTGATGTGAGACCTGTGTTTGCACAGTGCTGCACATTAGTTTGCTTGGATGAGGGCAGAGTTTGCTCCTGGCTGTGAATCTCGTTAGGGGGTCAGGTCCTGGGTGGGGTGGGTGTTCAGGCCATCCGGCCACTGAATTTGGCAGCGTTTGTTCAAACCGAGTCCCTGTCCCTTTGCTGCCCCCGGGTTTCTTGTCCTCCCCCTGGAAAAGCACACTTGGCTCTTTGCAGCTGTGCGATATAAATGGTTAACGAAGCAGGGGCTCATCAGCTGTATGGGGTTGTTATTCTCTGTTTAATGGCTCCAGACTCACCGCTGCTCGGTGTTTTAATCAGCTGAGGACGGAGCACAGAGCCTGACTCAGCGGTGGGTGTCGTGCCGTTCTATTTGCAGGTCTGTCTGGCTGCCGTGGGGCTGGTTGGGGACTTGTGCAGAGCCCTGCAATCCAACATCTTGCCTTTTTGCGATGAGGTGATGCAGCTGCTCCTGGAGAACCTGGGGGTGAGTGTTTACCTCCTCATTAGCCGGTTAGTAACAGTTGGCTTGCGCGCCGAGAGGAAAGTGGGAGGTGGGAGAAGCAGAAGTGTCAGGCATGCTCTGAAGATCGCGTGTTTGACAACTATCTTGCTTACTATTTGAATGGAATCCAAATTTATTGGGGGTGAGGATTTACATTGCAAGTAAATGTCCCGATTTATTAGCTCCTCCCTCCTTAGCAGCTGAATGTAATGGTGCCCAAATCTCTTCCAGAATGAAAATGTCCACAGGTCCGTGAAGCCTCAGATTCTCTCGGTGTTTGGCGATATCGCCCTTGCCATCGGAGGAGAATTTAAGAAGTACCTCGACGTCGTGCTGAACACCCTGCAGCAGGCGTCCCAGGCGCAGGTCGACAAGGTAAACCGCTGCTGCGTGATCGCGTCCCTTCGCCGAAACCCTGAACGAGGAAAGGCCGGTGACACGTGGCTGAAATGTGCTTTGCAGTCCGACTACGACATGGTGGATTACCTGAACGAGCTGCGCGAGGGCTGCCTGGAGGCCTACACCGGCATCATCCAGGGGCTGAAGGGAGACCAGGAAAACGTTCATCGTGAGTATTTCATCCCGCTGCGCCGGCTCTGCGCCTGGAGCGGCCAAGGGAGGTGGGCAGAACTGTGCCCGGATGAGCTGTTTCCACATCCATGGGCACATCCTTGTTCATCCCCTCCTGCGTGGGAGGGAATGTTCTGCTGCTGTGAGCAGGGAATGGCTTTGGGGCCTTCGCTGCGGCTCCTCTGGCAGTTTTTCCCCTCCCTATCTCAAATTTCTCTTCTGGGGCCAGATTTTGGCAGTTTGGGGGCATCCGAGAAATCCCTTCTAAAGGGCAGACAGTTAAACCTGAACCGCGTGTCACCCCGCTCTGACGGAGCTGTTTTCTTTCAGCGGACGTGATGCTGGTGCAGCCCAGAGTAGAATTTATTCTGTCTTACATCGACCACATTGCTGGAGACGAGGATCACACCGACGTGGTGGTGGCGTGTGCTGCCGGACTGATAGGGTGAGTTAAGTCAATAGAAACCGTCGTACAACAGCTTTAATGTCTGGAGCTGTGGTTTTATGACTGTCTGAAGCGTTTAACATCACTTCTGGGGTTTTCCAGCTAGCGGTGGGTTTTTAACCCAAGGTGTGAAGTGCTTCACGCAGGTGAAGTCCTTTAACTGACAGGGTGAAAACCGGGAGGTAGAGCTGATAGCGCGTGTTACAGGAATTCCAGGTGTCGTATTTTTTTCAAGGGTGACCTGGGCTTAAAAAACCAAAACATCGCACCCTCAGTTCCCCAGGTACGGAGGAACTCGGGTCAGGGCGTTTTAATATTTTCTGTTGCGTTTAGGGAGAGCTGATGGGGCCATCAGGGAGATGTTTGGGCAGGAGTTTGAATGGCCTCCGGTTAATCACAGTTTCAGAAAACTCTTCAGCTCTCCTCGTGCTGCAATTACTGACCATATGCAGCATTTTAAAAAAGGACATTAGCTGTGAGTCAGATCTTTTTGCTGGCGAGAGCCGGCGGGAGCGGTGCCGGCGCAGCTGTTGGCGGCGCTCAGCCTCTCGCTCTTCTGCAGGGATTTGTGTACAGCCTTTGGGAAAGACGTCCTGAAATTAGTAGAAGCTAGACCCATGATACATGAACTGCTAACTGAAGGAAGGAGATCCAAGACGAACAAAACGAAAACCCTCGCTACCTGGGCGACTAAAGAGCTGAGAAAACTGAAGAATCAAGCTTGGTAAGGCCTGGCACCCCGACACCCGCCTTGCTTTCCTTTGTGTAATTACGGAATTGGCTAAACCAAAAGCCTTGTTCTCCAGAAGGTTGTTTCTCAGTTATTTTTGCTGTAAATAAGCCCCATCTGTGGTCTCGTATATCGGAACAAATACCACGAAACACGGTGAACCTGGGTTTTGTGAGACCTGCAGACTTGGGGGCTCCTGAAATCTGTGCCCTTCGCTGCTCGGGGACGACCCTGCGCTCCCCCAGATGCCAGTAATTAAAACCTGTTGCCTCCTCAGTCGTACTCAGAGTTCAGGGAGCGTCCGGACGATGCTTTTTAGTCGTGGTTTAGTTTTAGGTTGTCCTGCAGCCACTTGGGCTCGATGATTGTTTTACAGGACCTGTCCAACTTGGGATGCTCTGAGTCTGTGATTCTACTGAAGTGCATTTAAAAATACGCGGATTGTAGTGAGGGGTGTGATATATCAGAATTTCGGAGAATAATTTAGGAGAATAAAACTTACAGCTTTGTCGCCCCACCTTGAGAAGTTCGTTAGGATCCCTATTATTTCTCTTTTAGTCATTTTTTATCCACTTGCTGCTGGTTTTACCTCCTGAGCGTGGGGTTTTGTGGTGTGTGTTTTGTCGTTTTGACAGACCCTTTCTGCTTGCAGATCTGTTACCATTGGGACGACACCTGCGACCCCCACTGGAAAATCTCCAATCTTTAAAAAAAAAAAAATAACAAAAAAAAAAATACAACCTGGAAGCGAGGAGTGTGCACGGATGCTGAGTGTTTGGGAATGAGAGGATGAGTGAGTGAGGCTTGGAAAACACACCACATGGAAAATCCCGCCGCAGCGCCGCCGGCGAGAGCCGAGCGCTGGTTTGCGTAGAGAAAACCCCTGGTTATCGGCCGCCGTCGGGGAGAGGAAGCGAGGAACGCGCGGGTCTCCTCTCCCGCCGCGCCAGGACCGGCTTCTCCGGCACCGACGGGGAGAAACGGCCGCTTTAGGAGAGAAAACTGGGTTCGACTGTGGTGCTTTTGGTCTGAGGTTTGGCTTTTTTTGGCTGCTGGAGGGGGAGATGCCGGAGCTCTGGGGTCTCGAGCCGCCCCCTGAGCCGCAGGATCTGCCCGGGGAGGAGCGGGTGAAGGATTTTCGGTCTAGGAGTGAGTGTGTGTGAATGAGGCGGTGTCCACATTCTCAACTTCGAGTCATTGCAGTTTATCTTTTCCCAAAAAAAAAACAAACCACAAGCAAGCAAACAAAAATAAAAGGGTTAGCTGTTGCATTTCATAAACTAACCGGAGTTCAGTCTACTGATGCAGCATAAGAGATGTAAAAAAGAAGAGAGGAAAAAAAAAAAAAACAAAAAAAAAAAAAAAAAAAAAAAAAAAAAAAAAAAAAAAAAAAAAAAAAAAAAAAAAAAAAAAAGACAAAAAAGGACAAAAAAATACAAAAAAAAAATATAAAAAGGAAAGTCGCTCTTTAGGGCTTTTTATTTTAGGGAAACACTGACGAATGTTCAGAGCTCCCGTTCTGAGTGACGCTTTTCATGATCTCGTTTCATCAAAGCGCCTTTCCTTCCTTAATATTGTTCAACTGTGAATGTAGAAATGGGGGAAANCGCTTTAGGAGAGAAAACTGGGTTCGACTGTGGTGCTTTTGGTCTGAGGTTTGGCTTTTTTTGGCTGCTGGAGGGGGAGATGCCGGAGCTCTGGGGTCTCGAGCCGCCCCCTGAGCCGCAGGATCTGCCCGGGGAGGAGCGGGTGAAGGATTTTCGGTCTAGGAGTGAGTGTGTGTGAATGAGGCGGTGTCCACATTCTCAACTTCGAGTCATTGCAGTTTATCTTTTCCCAAAAAAAAAACAAACCACAAGCAAGCAAACAAAAATAAAAGGGTTAGCTGTTGCATTTCATAAACTAACCGGAGTTCAGTCTACTGATGCAGCATAAGAGATGTAAAAAAGAAGAGAGGAAAAAAAAAAAACAAAAAAAAAAAAAAGCAAACTCTTGCATTAGAGGGAATAGAAATAAATTGTCAAACAAGATTTCAGGCTTAAAAAAAAAAAAGGACAAATGTAGAGTGCTCCGAATTGGCATGAGAACGCAAAGGGAAAGGTCTCTCCTGACTTGTACTGTAGCAGCCCGAACACCCACAAAAATTGTGCCAAAGAGTTGAAAAACAAAACTTCAGGTAATATTTTGGATTGCAAAATGAGGATAAATTCAATGTTCAAACAGAATCTGATAAAATGCCATTTGGAAACTGCTTGGCCTTTTGTGCTCTTTATTTGATCAAATTTAATGTGGTATTGGTCTCTTGCTGCACTTCAAAAACAAAAAAAAAAAAAAGGAAAAAAGAAATTTATATAAAATATATATATACTGACTTGAGCTTACACAAGACGGCACTTGTAAAAGGTTATATTTTTCCACTGCAGTTGAAGATTAATAAAATGGTGTCAAACATTCCCCAATACTTCCTTTTTGTATTCTTGGTCTTTCCAGTAAAGGGGAACCCATTAATAACATTATTTTTTATTTGGAGCAGCAGCCGCCCGATGGGCCCCTCGGAACCCCCTGGTTGCTGCTTCCCCCGCCACCCCACATCTGATTTTCACCGGAAGGATCCGAATCTTTCGTTTCCTTTTGCTTTTGAGGAGCAGCCCCTTGTGCCAGCAATAAGCCGAGGAGGGAGCGAAGCCAGCGGAGGGGGCGCAGGCTCGGGAGACTTTGAGGTGCAGGGTTTTGAGACTCTTTTTCATTTCGTTTTCATTAACGCAGCTGTTGCTACTACCAGCGTTCGAATCTGCAGTTTGACACGGGCATTTTTCAAAAGCTGCTTGTGGGAGGGAGTGTAGAAAACCTCAGCCAGTATTTTGTTGTTGTTGTTGTTCATTTTTTCTTTTTTTTCAATTCTAAAAGGCAGGCGAGGACCCTGCGTTACCCCCGGTTTCCTTCCCCCCCCATCCGAGGATCCGTGCCAGTGGAAAATCCCCTTTTAGTTGCCCATCCGCGCTGCAGCATCCACAGCCGCTCTTGTACAGGGTATCAGACAATGTGCCTTTCAGTGCTGGGTTCAGATCGCAGTCGAAGCGCCGACTACGAACCAGTGTGCGAAAAAGTAAAGTGAAATATAAACTAATAAAAGACCTACAATCCCAGGTGTGGAGGGTCAGGCCGCTCCGCAGCACGGGGAGCCCTGGCTCGCGTTTCTAGTAATGCCTTTTCTTTTTGTTTTGTTTCTCGAGGTGGGGGTGGGATTTACTAAAAAAAAAAAAAAAAAAGAAAAAGAAATTTAAAAAAAAAAAAAAATAAAATAAAAAAAGCCATTCCTGAAGTTGGGGAGGGGGCGTGGAGGGAAGAAATCTGATCATTCCTCAGTGGTACCTGTTTCTGTCCTGTGTGGCTGTTGAGCTGTAGACAGCAGGAGAATAAAGTACACTGAGACCGTAGTGGAAACAACCTGTGTCTGTGCTCTTTGTTTCGGGGCTTTTTCTTGGGTTTTTGTTGCTTTCGTTCCAGGCTTTACCCGGGCGACGTTATCGATCCTGCCGAGCTGGCTGGAGAGGGAGGGCCAGGTATTCCTCCTATACGCCTGTGTTTTCAGAGCTGCTTTCACTGCTTGGCAGATTGAATTACTACAATAAATAATAGATTTTTTTCCTTATTTTTTCCTTTTCTAAGTGCCATGTCAGCACCAGAATCTGAAGGTCCCTGTCTGGCTGGGGCCGCACGACCGCGAAGGTTTTGGCACTTTGGGTCGAGCCTTTTTCTCCTCAAATGATTTCTCGGTGCGGGGAGATTTAAAGTTTCGTCTCTCTTTGATTTCAAGTGCCCGTTTAATTTAAAATTAAATTTAATTTTAAAATCCCTTTAATTTTAAGTTCCTGTTAACACAGTCCAGACCTTTTCTCTCCAAGCTGCTTTATTAATTTTGTCCATTTGAGTCGTACCCAGCGAAGGAACCGGCGCTTCTGGCAGCAAAGCTGAACCCGCGGGTACCAGCGCTCGGAAAGGACCCGGTAACCAACGAAGCGGTAGGAGCGGCTTATTTACCTTCTACATTTCAAAAAAACCCCACCCTTTATTTTTATTTTCCTTTTTTTCCTTTTTTTCCTGTTTCGTTTCCCCAGAGCCGCCTCTGCTCCCGGCGGCTGCGTGGGATGGGACGAGTGACAGTGACGATGTTTCCTCTCGGGGAGGTGACAGCGAATGTGTCACCAGCCGTATGTGCCACGCCGGGGATCGCGGGGCTATTTCTGGGCGCGGGGGCTCGCTCTCTTCTCCCCCAACACTGCATTTTTATTATCATCATCATCATTATTACCACTTAGCGTCTTTCCTGGCGCCGGGTGGCTCGGGGTGAGCGGGGCTGATGTGCCGAGCTCCCTGTGACACCCACATCCCTGCAGGGAGAGGAGAAAAAACCATTTCCCTGCAGCTTTGGGGACATAAAAAAGCAACTGAAAACTTCATTTTCTTGTCTGGGAGGTGTCACCGCAGCCCCGGCACCTCCTGCGCCGTCTGGCGCCGAGCGCGCCGGTGGGGGTGGCACGGTGGCAGCGCAGGGGACCGGGCAGGGACGTGGCCCTGGGGCTGGTGTCACCGCTCCGGGATGAGACTTTGCACCTAGGGGACCTTAATTTCCCGGCTGTTGTCCCTGACCCTGGTGTCACAGCGCTGGCTGGGGGGGGATCTGCACCCCCGGGGGTGAACAGGCCCTTGGGGACACGGTTTGGGACAGCGCTGGGGTAACGGTTGGACTCGAGGGGCTCTTCCAACCCAAACGGTTCTGTGGTGAACGCTCCATGTGTCGGGCGCTGGGGAAGCTGCGGTTCCCGGTGGTGGCGGCGTCCCCCTGCGAACCCGGGCGCTGCGGTGGCATCACGGGTGTCCCCTCACCCGCGGGGACGCGGGGCTGTCCTGTGGCCACCGAAATTCTGAGAACCAGGCACGGGACAGAGCCTTTGCCCAAGAGCTCCTGCGTTCCTCCCCGTGTGGTCAATGGGATAACGAACGAGGGCTGTCCCTGAGGATGATGAAGGTGGTGGTTTGGGGTTCGACTGGTGTTTTCATCACAGCTCAGGCCTTGTGTGAACTGGGGAGTTTGCAGCCTCCCAGTAACACGGGATGTTCGAGGAGGAGACGCGGGCTGGGGTGGGAGAGCTTGTTCCTCCCTGCTCTTCCTCCCCTGCTCTTCCTCCCCTGCTCTTCCTCCCTGCTCTTCCCCCCCTGCTCTTCCTCCCTGCTCTTCCCCCCCTGCTCTTCCTCCCTGCTCTTCCCCTGCCATCCATCATTCCCTGCCACGAGCAGTGGAACCGCGTGATTATCTGAGACCTCAGGCGTACCCAAAATGCATTAGAGTTAAATAATGCAGTTATGGGAGTTTAATTTAGACCTGGGAGAGAGGCAGTGAGAGACGCCGGGAAGCACGGGGCAGAGCTGGGGCAGAGCTGGAGCACCCCCGGGTTGGCCGGGCTGGATGCTGCTCTGCCCGTCCCCGCGGTCCCGGGCGGTGCTTGGCTTGGGGGTGCAACGGGGACCCCAAATCCCGGGGTTTGTCTTCTGTGGGTGATGATTGCGGGAGTTTGGATCCTTCCTTCTGCCTCCAAAGTCTCCCTTTGCCTTTGTCCCCTCCACAGCCGACCCTGCAGCAGCTCCTGGGGCCCCGTCCCCTGTGCGCAGCCCCCCGGGGGGCTCAGGGGACCATTGGGCCGTGTCCCCGTCCCCGTGGGGCTGCCCATCTCCAGCACGGCTCCTGCCTCCATCCCACACAGGCGGGGCTGAGGCCGGTGCTGTTTTCCTTGCGTCAAAATTAACTCCGAACCTGATGGAAAAACCTTAATTTGCACTTCAAAGCGCTTTGCAGCAATCTGCCAGCGTGAGCGGTGCCGGAGCTGGCACGCTCGGGATTTTTCCAGGGCCCAGTTTGCGGCAGAGCCCGGTCCCTGCCTGTCCCCTTCTGCTCCCCCGTGTCCTCTCCTGCCTTCCAGCCCAGCCCGGTGCCCCCCGCAGCCCCCAGGAGCTGTTGAATCCCCCAGGTCGTGCGCTGAAGGCAAAGTGCCAGTTCCCGGCAGGAATTCAGAAGGGAACGGCCGCGCTTTGCTCACCGAGGCCTCGGAGCCGCGCGGTGCCCGCCCGGCATCGTCCTCCCAAATCCTCCCAGGCCTCACGTTGTGGTTTTGGCTAGGAAATCCCCGGCACGGTGCCCGGTTCTCGCTCCAGCCGTGGGAATCACTCGACACCGGTAGCCGGTGCTGCCAGCCCGGGGCGGGCAGGGTCTGGCCGTGCCGCCGGTGACGATGCTCCGCGCTGAATCAGCGTCGCGCTCTCCCGGCGCAGCCCGAGCTCCATCCGAGCTCCATCCGAGCGATGATCCAGCAGCACTGAACACAGCGCCGGGGAGGGGGCTCTGGGACAGGGGCCCCTGGGAGAGCTCCTTGGTGGGGGGCTTCACTCCCTTTGGGTCCCCAAGGGGGAAACGGGTTGGGTGAAGCCAAAGTCCATCTTTGCTGGTGTTGCGGCGACACCTTTGCCCCCAGCCTGGCACGAGGGGGAGGCGGCTGCCCGGGGTGCAGGATGTGCTGCGGTGACACCTCCCGCGTCCGGGGGGCTCCGCTCGTGCCCTGGGTCCCCCAGTGGGATGGGACGAGGCCTCGGCAGCGACGCTTGTGCCATCGGGGCCGTTTGGTGCTGTCGGTCTGTCTGCCAGGTGTCGTGGGGCCGTCTGTCCAGGCCGTGTGGTCGGGGGGTTCCAGGCTGGCAGTGACACCCCCACCCGGGGGGTGCAGGGGTCTGTCCCCCGCAGCTCGGGCGGCAGCGGCGAAAGGAGAGCAGCTATTAATAACCCTGCGCAGCACAGGGAGAAAAATGTAATTCCATAATGGAAGCAGCTCCGAGAGAACAATTCAGGGAATAAAATGTTCTCGGAGCCGGGGGGGGGAGGCGAGCCCGTCCCAGCCCCCACCGCGTGTGGCTGCGGCGCTGCCATCGCCCCCCCGGGGAGGAGAACCCCCGGCCCCCTCAGCCCCCCGGGGTCCCGGCCGCGGGGGGGTCTGGGGCCGGTGTGTCCCCCCCGGGGATGGGCAGGGGGTGGCGGCTCCGGGGGGGCTGCAGCGGGCTGGGGGTCCGGGGCAGCGTGAGGCCCCCCGGGAGCCGCCGTGCCCGGGGGTGGCGGGAATGGGGGGGNCGACACCGGCACCGGCTCCGCATCCCGGCGGGCGCTGCCGCATCGCACCGCACCGCACCGCATCGCCGGTGAGCGCGGGGCCGGGGCCGGGGGGGGAACCGGGCTGCCCCCGCCCCACCGGGGCCTGTCGCCTCCGGTCACCATCGCATCCTCGTGTCCATCCCCATCTCCCCCCCGCACCCGCGGCTCCATTCCCGGCTCCGCCCCGGACCCTCCCGCATCCCCGATCCCGTCCGGCGCGGTGCGACACCGGGCAGGGCCGGGGCCGCTCGGGGAGGCTGCACCGGAGGCACCGGAGCCGCCGCAGGCCGGGCCACCCCCCCACCGCCCACCGGAGCCCGCGCCCCCCGCCCGGGCTGAGCCGCCTGCCCGGGCCCCGCTCCCGCGGTCGGGGACACGTTCGCTGCCCGGTTCGCTGCCCGGTTCGCTGCCCGGTTCACACGCCGCTTCGCAGCCCGTCCGCGCTCCCTGGGGCCGTGGCCCCGTGTCCCGGGCCCCCCCGCAGCGGGGACAGTGCCCGGGGAGGGGAGGGGGCTGGGCCGGGGCAGGGGGCGCGGTTGGGGTGCTCCGGGGGACACGGCCCCACCGAGCCCGTCTCCCCAGGCGCCCAAGCGGGGCTGTGTTGGGGGGCCGGGCAGCTGCGTGGAGTGTCCCCCCATATGGAGCTGGGTGCCGACATCGCGGTGGCGTCTGCTCCCCGGCACAGCCCGTCCCGGTCCCCAGCCCCATCCCCACTGCCGCTCACCGGCCGAGCCTTCCCGCCGCGTCCCGGTGCCGCGGAGCTGCAGCCCCATTTTCGCTCTCTTTAAAGGTATTTGTAGGCCTCGAGGAGGGGCCGACCGCTGGGAACGTGGAGGGAGCGCAGCCGGTGCCGTGGGGACCTCCGCCGTTACCCCTGGAACCTAATGATAACGCTGCCGTCTCTCACTGACCCTGTCGTGGCCGATCCGAGCGCCCGCCCGCCGCAGCTCCCTGCCCGCGCCGCCACCGCCTGAGACCCGCGTGCCCGCGCCGCAGCCCTGCCCAGCCCGCACCGCCGCGCCCCGCGCCCGGGGCCCGCTGCAAGGTACAGGTGGGGAAACTGAGGCACAGGCTGGGGAGCAGCAGGGGGGTCTGTCTGCGTTTCACGCTCCTCATCCCAATGGAGGCTGCGAAACACGTGGCTGCGACAGCACCGAGCTGGGGCTGGGGACACAGCTGGGGGGGCTGTCCCCCAGGGCAGAACGGGGCTGGGGGTTCTGTGGGCTGGGGGAGCCATCAGCTCAGGGGCGCTGGGCTGTGTCCCCCATCACCCAGCAGCAATGGCCTCTCTCTCCCGGCTTCGCGCTATGAATTATTTGTGCGGCAGCAGCTCCCGGATGTCTGCCCGAGCCAGGGAGGCTGCGCACGGCCGGCAGCCACCCCGGTGACCACAGGGTCCCCAACTGGGACAGGGGGACAGTGCCAGAGCCCAGCGTGTATGTTCCAGAGCTCAGCACCGCAGCCACTGCCTGCTCGCCGGCTCGAGGTGCATTTTCCCCAGCCCGCCGGCTGTGCTGAGCGGCAGGGCTGCTGGTGGCACCGGCTTTCGGGAGCCTCAACCGCTCCAAACCCTCCACCCGGGACAGGCCCTGCGGCGCCGGGCGGTGCAGCGGGGGGGGCGGGCAGGATGGGGCCCCCAGGCGGGTGTCTCCCCGGGGCGCGAGCGGCAGTGCCGGTATTTAGGGCACGGCGCGGGCTGTGCCGCTCGGAGCGTGGGAGGGCGGGAAGCAGCTCGCGTGCCGCGGCACCGGCCGCTATTTCTGGCACTGGCTCCCGGGGGGACATGGGGAAAGTCACCGTGTCCCCCCAGGGCTGCTCCGCCGGGGACGCCCTCTGCCCCGCCAGCTCCCACCCTCGTCCCCGATGGTGATGGCCCCTGCGGTGGGGGTGCCAGGACCCCTGTGCCCCCATTCCCGGGTGGAGACAGAGGTGATCGCCCGGCCGATGTCCCCCAATCGCCCCAGGGGACACTGAGGGGTTGGAACCGCTGCTGGTGGCCGCTCATGGGGACTGTCCGTGTCCTTCCCCCATCGCCCCAGGGGCTCCGGGCTGTCTCCAGTCGTGTTCGGTCCCGCATCACCCGGGGACCAGGGCCACAGCGTCACCGTTGTCTGTCTGTCCGTCCGCCCCCCACCGCAGGCAGGACATGGACTCCATGTTCGAGGACGACATCAGCATCCTGGCGCCGGAGGCGCTGGGGCCGGACGAGGACTGGCTGGACAGCCCCAACACCGACCTGTCGGGAGAGATGTGCTCGGCCTCGCACTTCGCCCTCATCACCGCCTACGACGACATCAAGAACCGGCTGACGGGGCTGGAGCGGGAGAACTCCACGCTCAAGCGCCGGCTCAAGATGTACGAGGTCAAGGTGAGGGCTCGGGGGGGCCGGGAGGGGCGCAGGGCCGGGGGTCCCGGCTGAGCCCCCTGCCCCGCGGCCGCAGTACCCGCTGATCGGCGAGTTCGGCGAGGAGCACATCTTCTCCCTCTACGAGGCCAAGGAGACGTCGCTGCTCAAGAGCGAGAAAGCATCGCTGCAGCAGCAGCTCAACCAGTTCCAGCACGAGGTGAGCGGGGCCGGCGGGGCCGGGGGGCACGGGGGGGTCCCCGAACTGCTCGCTCACCCCCCCCCGCATCCCCGGCAGCTGCAGAAGAGCAAAGAGCGGGAGGAGCAGCTGGAGGAGATGATCCAGGCCTATGAGAAGCTCTGTGTGGAGAAGGCAGATCTGGAGACCGAGCTGGGAGAGATGGTGGGTGCTGGAGGGGACCGGTGCCTGGGGACATCGGGGTCCCCTTCCCTGCAGTGTGTGCCGAGCAGGTTGATTCTCCACCCCGTGGAGCCGCCGGGACTCGGTGGGGATGCAGGGCCGAGGGGGTTGTGGCTGCTCCCCCGTTATGGCCATGTTGGGGTTGCGGTGATGGCCAAGGCTTGGCTTTGTCCCTGCCCCCCTCCCGCCTCTCAGGGGGCTGCTCGCGGTTCCAACGCGGTGTCTCCCATCCCAGCACCATGTGCTCAGGGTCACCCCAACACCCCGGCTTCCACCACCCACCCCCTGCGGCGCTCTGCCCGCTGCGGGGGCCACCCCCACCGTGCCACCCTCTCCTGGGCTGGGGACAGATCCCCCATCACCCTGCCGGGACAGTCACCAGCACCACGGGGACCCCAACCACCGGGTGTGCCGGGGGGCAGGATGAACCCCGGGGAGGGGGCGCAATGCCCGGGGGCTCAGCCGCGTCCCCCCTCCCTCCGCGGGCAGCGGGCGCTGGTGGAGACGCATCTGGGCCGCATCCGGAGCCTGGAGCAGCAGCTGCGGCAGCGTGACGGTGGCGCCTTCCCGGGGCTGGGCGCCCCGCTGCCGGGCCAGGACGTGCCCTTCCTCGCCCTGCACCCCAACCCCGGCCTGACCCACGGTGAGCTGCCCCCTCCCCGCCCCACGGTGCCCCCTGTGCGTGCCGGGGGGCTGAGCCGTGCCGTGCCGCAGTGCTGGAGCGCGCCGGGGGCTGGCAGAGCCGCGGGCTGGAGGCCGAGCTGGAGGCGGCGCGGCAGGAGAGCCAGCGCGCCCAGCACCGCGAGGAGCAGCTCAAGGCCGAGTGCGAGCGGCTGCAGGCGGAGCTGAAGCACCTGCAGGACACCCGGGAGCAGGTACGGGGCAGCACCGGCCGAGGGCACCCCGGGGCGCCCTGGCGCGGGTCCGGGTGCTGACGGGGTGTCCGCCCTCCCCAGGAGCAGTCGGAGCGGGACATGGCCTGGGTGAAGAAGGTGGGCGACGACCAGTAAGTGCTGGGGCTGGACTGGGGCGCGGCGGGGATGGTGCCCCCGCTGGCAGAGAGGGGTCGGGGAGCGGGCGGGATCCTGCACCCCGAACTCCCCGCTGCACCCCGGGGGTTCGGAGCTGGGCAGCGGGGTGGCCGCTGTTCGGATCCAGCACCGTCCAGGTCCAGGCTGCGCGGTGCCGGCTCGGCGGCTGTGCCGCTGCCTCCAGAGGGCACTGACGGCTTGTGGCTGCCGAGCGGCACCGTACGGCATCGTACAACACCGTACGGCTCCACACGGCACCATACAGCGCCGTACAGCACTGTATGGCACCGTGCAGCACTGAGCTGTGCCGTGCAGCACCGTACAGCACCGTACAGCACTGTACAGCATCATAGAGCACTGAGCTGTGCCATGAGGCACCGTACAGCACCGTACAGCACCATACGGCTCCATACGGGACCATATAGCACTGTACAGCATCATACAGCACCGAGCTGTGCTGTGCAGCACCATACAGCCCTGTGTGTTGCTTTTTGCAACAGTGCAAACGATGTGGAGCCGTCACGGTGCCGGTGCCGAGCCCCTCGCGTCTCTCCCCAGCCCCCCCTCGCTGCAGCCCTGAGCTCTGGGGGCTCCATCAGGGCCCCCCCAGGTGCTGGGACAGGGACTGAGGCTCCCAGATCTGGGGGTCTGAGCCAAGACACCCCCGAGTTGAGGCCGGGAGAGCCAGGGGATGCGGCACGGCTGTGCCGGCCCCCGTAACCCCAGTGTCGGGGTGCAGCTCCGTGCCAGTGCCGAGACTCCCCCTAAAATCAGCCGTCTGTGCCCCGTTTAATGAGGCAGCGGCCTCGTTACCGCGCTGTCCTCGCTCGCGTGTCCCCACCGCGGGCCGTGGCACCCCTGTCCCCCCCGTGCGGTGACGCCGGGCTGGCATCGCGGCCCCCGGGGCTCGTCGGGCTGTGGACAGATAAAAGGTGACGCGCGGGGACGGGGCTGGGGAAGGGACGGGGTGTTTGGGGTGGCTTTACCTCCCCCCTCCTTTTTCTCGAGGTGTCGGATGCTTTTGCCGTTTCTTGTCTCCCCGGTGTAAATCAGCGTGGGGGACTCGGGGGGGCAGCCGTTCCATCCCCCCCCGCGGGCCCCCCCCCGCCCACAACATCCAACCCCCACCGGGAAAGAAAACTCCAAGTATCAGTGTCAACATTTCCCAAACCCACCTCGTTTTCAAGCCCGACTCCCCCAGGTGGCAGTGGGGAAACTGAGGCACGGCCGGTTCCGTGCCACTCACCCCAGGCCTGGGGGCACCTTCCCCCCCCGGGCACAGCCGCGCTCTTTTCTTGTAAATACGGCGCTTTTTTGTAACTCGCTCCTCTCCGCCAATTTTTTTTCTTTTGCTCTGAAATGTGCTTTATCGGCACTTTCTATCTCCGGGTGACTTTTTTTGGCTGTTTTTTGCCGAATTAGTCAGCGTGCCACTGCGGCGCGAGCAGGTGGGGGTCCCTCCACCCCTCCCCTTTTTATGGTTTTGTGGAGGTTTTTTTGGTTCGGTTTGAGTTTGGTGGTTTTTTTGGGTTGGATTTGATTTGGTTTTGCGTTTCTTTTCTTTTTTCCCACCGTTTTCGTGGGATTTGGGGGGGGTTTAATGAATTTTGCGCCCACGGGTGCCCGTGCCAGGGCTGCTGCTGCGATTGTCCCTGTCCCCTGTGGCGATGGGGTGCCATTTGCCGGGGGGGGACACAGGCGTTTGGCAGCGGGGCAGGCGTGGGCGCCCGCGTTTTCGGCGGCTGTTTTGTTCTCACGCCTTATCTGCAGTTGCGTATCAAAAACTCGTGGTTTTTGCCGTGAAACGGAGCTTTTCAGAGGGTGGGGGGCACTAAGGCACCAAACCTCGCAGCAGGAGGGACACAGTGGGCCGGTCCCTGTTCCCCCTGTGTGGGTGGGGGTCCCACCGGGTGCCCTGGGTGTCCCCCCGGCCCCGGTGCTGTGGTTCCGGTGCTTCCCCCTTGTGCCTCGGTGTGAATTTGGGGGGGCCAGGGTGGCCGAAATCCAGTGGCTGCACTGGGGGAACTGGGACCCCCCCCAGTGTCTGTACTGGGGTCCCGGGCTCAGAGCCGGGTGCCCATGCTGGGTCACAGAGGGGAAACTGAGGCAGGAGAGGTGGCCCCGTGGGGGCTCAGGGACATCCCCAGGTGCTCGTGGCCTCGGTGCCACCCCGGCCAGGCCGTGGGGACTCTGGGGACATCACATGGGCTGGGGAAACGTCTTTTTCTCTTTTTCTCTCTTTTCCACTTTCTTTTGCTCTCTTTCTCTCTCATCTTTTTCTTATTTTCTTTTTTCTGTTTCTTCTTTTTCTCTTTTTTCTTTTTTCTGTTTCTTCTTTTTCTTCTTTTTTCTCTCCTTTTTCTAATTTTATTTTTTCTTTTTTCTTTTTCTCCGTTTTTTCGTTTTTCTATTTCTTTTCTTATCTCTTTTTTCTTTTTCTTATTTTTCTCTCTGTTTCTTTTCTTTTTCTTGTTTTTCTCTCTCTGTTTTCTATTTTCTTCCTTTTCCTTTTCCTTTTCCTTTTCCTTTTCCTTTTCCTTTTCCTTTTCCTTTTCCTTTTCCTTTTCCTTTCCCTTTCCCTTTCCCTTTCCCTTTCCCTTTTCCTTCTTTTCTTTTTTCTTTCTTTTTCTTTCTCTTCTTATCTTATTTTTTCTCTTTCTTTTCGTCATTTCTCTTCTCTTTTTTTCCCCTTTTCTGTCTTTTCTTTCTCTTCCCCCTCCCGCCGCCCGTGAGGCGCTGACAGGCGGGCAGGGACAGACCTGTCGGCTGCAGTTACGAGCGGCGGCTCCCAGGTCCCCGCGGTGTCACAACGGCTCAGCCGAAGCCCCCGCACGGCGCGGGGGGACGCGCGGAGCCCCCAGCCCCGCGGGGCCCTCGGGACGCGGCTTCTCCCGTCGCATCACCGCGGAGAATGCGCTTTTTGAAAAGCGACACCCAAGTTGGGGGAAAACTGATGACTTTGGCAGGGCCACCGAGGCGGGGGGCCCCACCTCCCGCCGCAGGCACGATGCCACAACTTTTCCCTTTTGAGTTAAACACCTGAGTCTGGGTTAGATTTGGGGTCACCCCACGGCGGGCCCCCCCCCCCCCGGGCTGTTTGGCCCCCGGTCACACGGTGTCCCCGCCGCAGGGTGAACCTGGCGCTGGCCTACACGGAGCTGACGGAGGAGCTGTGCCGGCTGCGCAGCCTCAGCGCCCTGCAGAGCCAGATCCTCCGCGCGCTGCTGCAGGACAAGAGTCTCAATGGCGGTAAGGGGGGGCCGGGGGGGGAAACAGGGAGAGCGCCCTGGCTGCCCTGGTGGTCCCGCTGGGGCTGAGCTCCTGCCCGTGTCCATCCCGGGGAAAGTCCCTCCCCTGGAGCATCACAGCCCGGGAGGGGAGCATCGTCCCCCGGAGCATCGCTCCAGGAGTATCCCTGCCCTGGAATAGCCCTGCCCCTGAGCATCCCTCTCCAGGAGCATCCAACCTGGAGCATCCCACCCCCGGGATCACCCCCCTCCAGGAGCATCCCACCCTGGAGCACCCAACCTGGAGCATCCCTCTCCAGGACCGTTCCTCTCCAGGAGCATCCCTGCCCCTGAGCATCCCTCTCCAGAATATCCCTGAGCATCCCTCTCCAGAATATCCTGCCCCAGAATATCCCTGCCCCGGAGTATCCCTCTCCAGGAGTGTCCCCCACTGGAGTATCCCACCCCCAAAGCACCCCCCTCCAGAACATCCCCCTCCAGAACATCCCTCCTGGCGCACCCCTCCTGCCTGGTGTCCCCACCGCTGCGCCCCCGCCTCCATCCGGGATGCAGATGGGTGCCAAGGGGTATTTTCTGAGCTGACGTGGGGTATTTTCTGTGCTCCCCACCCCGTTTTTCCCCGCAGGCCAGCGCCACTCCCCGCTGTCCCAGTGCCATTCCCCGGCCCAGCAGCGCCGCTCGCCCGCCCCGCAGTGCCCCTCGCCCGCTCCGCCGGGGCGGCCGCCGGCACCGCAGNCCCCTGCCAGTCCCCCGCCCAGCAGCGCCGCTCCCCCGTGCCACCCCCCAACCAGTCGCCCGCCCAGCAGCGCCGGTCCCCGGTGCCGCCGTCCTGCCCGTCCCCGGCTTCGGCGTCACCGCACCGGCTGCCCGGGGAGAGGATGGAGCTGGGCTACGCCAAACCCTCCAGCCGGCACGTCAAAGCGGGTTTCCAGGGACGCCGCAGCTACTCGGAGGTGACGAACGTGGCCCTGTACCAGCAGAGCCGCTCGCTCTGGCTGCAGCCCGAAGCCTCCACGCTCCCCAAGCACCGGCCCTATGGCGACGTGTACCTGGGGGGCGCGGGGGCCCCCCTGAGCGCCCGCCCGCCCTTCGAGGAGCACGTGCGCTTCGAGAAGCAATCGTCGGACGAGGAGGAGTGGGGGGTCCCCAGCCCCCCCAGCCCCGAGGCGGGGGCCATCCGCTGCGCCTCCTTCTGCGCCGGCTTCCCCGACGCCGACGCCGCGCACCGAGCGGCCGCCGCCTACGCCCGGGCAGAGCACGCGCAGTCCTGGCCCTCCATCAATGTAAGCGGGACCCCCCCCAAACCGGGGAGGTGTTGGGGTGGGTTGAGGGTGGGGAGAGCCCAGGGAACCCCCCCGCTGAGCTGGCAGGGCGGTCACCCCGCGGCGTGCCTCAGTTTCCCCGACTGCATGGCATCCGGGCTGCACCCAGCGGCAGGAGGGGGCTGGGGGGGAAGGAGGGCGGGACGTGGGGTACGTGTGGAGCAGGCGGTGGGTTCAGCGCCCCCCTGCGCCCCCCCCGCAGCTGCTGCTGGAGACGGGGGACTCGGAGGTGCGGAGCTGCCCGCTGTGCCAGCTCGCCTTCCCCATCGGCTACCCCGACGACGCGCTGGTCAAGCACATCGACTCGCACCTGGAGAACAGCAAGATCTGAGCCTGCCCCCCCGCCCCCCCGTCTCTGGATGCTGCATGAGAACACACCGGGAGCCCCCCGGCTCCCCAGATACCTCCAAGTCTTCAGTAGCTACGGAAAGACTGAACCCCCCCAACCCCAGAGCCCCCCCAAAGCGGGGTCCTCGCGCCCGCCCCGTCCCTGCGCCCGCAGCGGGTTGGGGTGCTCGAAGCGGGGTGGCAGGGTGACCCGTGTGCGCCCCTGGGTGTCGCCTGCGCCCTTGGGTGCCGCTGTCTGATCTCAGGGAGGATTCGAGGGGCCGGGTCCCGGATCCGGCCCCCAGGACGCAGGTGAAGGGAAGGGGCTGCCCCCGCCCCAGGGGTCACAGGTGGGTCTGGGGGGCGCCGGGGGGGGCAGCTGCTTGTTCTCGGTCCCCTCACAGCATCCCACTGGCTCAAACATCTTTTACGTTAAAAGCCGCCCCCCCAGCCCCATCTCTACCCCCTCCCCACAACGATGCTGCTGAGAAATGACCCCCAAGGTGCAGCATGGACCCCCCCCCCACGGCTCTGGGGGGCTCTCAGTACTTCCCCCCCCAAGGCCACAGTGAGCCTTGGACACTGCCCCTGTTCCCCCCACAGCCTGGGGACAGCACAGCCCCCAGCAGCCCCCCCACCCCGTCACCCCGTCCCCTCCACGTTCAATCTACCTCAAAGCTGCCAGGAGAGGGGGTGTCCCCCCCGCCCAGCTGCTCCGCGCTGCATGTCCCCCTGTGCCACGGCGCGCACCCCCGCACCCCCCGGGGCTCGGCTGCGGGCGCCCCCCCACTGCACCCCCGGGCAGAGGGACCCGCGCTCCCCGCAACGCCACCCACCCCAATAAAACCGACAGCACCCGCAATGCTGGGGGGGCCGTCTCCTCTCTTTGGGTGCCCAGGGAGGGAGGGGGGAGCAGGCTGTGAGTGACCCCCCCGGCGCTGGGGCAGGGCAGCTCAGCCGCGGGGTGACGGGGTTCGGGATGCCCGTTGGGGGACCCGCACGCCCGTTCCCGGCACGGTGACACGTTTTGGGTTTCCTGGCCTGGCAGGTGACAAGAAATGGGACAATTAAAAGCAAAACGAAAACCATGGGCAGCCCTGGGGGTGACAGCGGGGACACGGCCAAGCCCCAGCCACGCGGTGCCAGCACCGCTGTGTGGCCAGAGCGGCGTGTTTGGGGTCCCCCTGCAGCTGGGGACAAAGGGGACATCCCCCCGGGTTTGTCCCAGCCCTGGGGTGGGCACGGGGGTTGTGGCAGCGATGGTGCCAGCACGGTGCTGGGCTGGGCTCATCCTGGTGACACGATGGCACATCCCCAAGCCACCACCACGGTGACGTGCAATGTCCCTGGGGTGGCACACGAGGGATTAAAGGGATGTGGGGACCCCGTTATTTGGGTGGGGGGAGCAGAGGGGCCACGCCAAACCCTGGGAGCAGCCGATGGGTGACCGAGGTGCCGTGGGGACAGCGTGTGACCCTGGGGGACCATGGAGGACGCCAAGAGCCCGCGAGGTGCTGGGTGAGCGGTGGTGAGTGGGGCTGTGCCCTGGGGCCCCGGGCATGGCGCTGCGGTGACGGTCACAGAGCATCCCCGGTGCGGGGTGGCTCCTCCGTGTTATTGTAGGGCCTACAGCCTCCCCGCCTGCGCGCTGGGGGCAGGGGGGGCCCTTGGGCTGATTTTGCACCCTGAGGGAATGTGGGTGCACATCCCTGGCGCTGAGACCCCCTTAAACCGGGCTGCTCGTGAGAAAGCCCGGCTGTGGCCGGGCGCATCCGTGTGACGAGTTGTGCCCGTTCTCTGGCCCCTCTGCCCCGGGGAGGCTGCGGTGGGCGGCGGGGGCTCCGTGCCGGCTCCCCCAGCCCCGAGCAGGGTGCGGAGCCGGTTCCCAGCCGCCACGGCACGATGGTGTGAAGGAGATACGCTCGCAGCGGCGCCGTTATCACCGGAGCATCTTGCATCGGGCGGGGGGGGGGCGGGAAGAGCAGCCCCTGCCCAGGGCTGAGCCGGATCCGGCCCCCCCGGGCTGGGCTCAGCACCCCCGGGGCGCTGGGCAGAGCTGAGGGGGACACGGTGACCCCCACAGGGGCACGATGCTGTGGGGAGGGGTCTCAAAACCAGCAGATTTGGGGGGGGTCACACCCAGGCGGGGATGAGGCCCGATGCACAGCCCGGGGGGCAGCGAGGGCGTCCAGGTGACTTCTCCCCCAGTTTGGACTGGAAACGCACTGGGATGGGGGGTCCGGCCCCCACCCCCTCCTGCCACCCGCTGCCCCCCCCAGCTCCGATCTCTTTTTTTGAAATCACGTGATAAATGTCAAACGCAGGTGCCGTTACTCATCCTGCCACCGACTCCGCTCCGCGCTCCCCCGGGGGCGGCAGCCGCTGACTCAGGAGCTTCCTGGGCTCCCCGGGGACCTGGGGACCCCCGGGCCCCCCCAAAACACCAGCCCCTCTCCAGCTCCTGGGCCTTGCAGGAGGAGCTGGGATGTGTCACCCGTGGGGAGTTGTGTCCCCATCCCGTGTGCGTGATGCTCATGTGAGTTCAGGGGTCCCAGCATCCCAAGTTTGGGGCATTTGCCTGTGAAGCTGCTCCCTGGGGGCTGCCCCCCCCCGCTTCTGCCTGTGCATGGTGCTGGGGGGGACAAAGGTTTGGGGGTGCCCGTGCTCACAGGACATGGTGCTCGGTGCAGCTCCCACATCCCATGATTAGGATGCAGCACATCACACCCTGCACCCCCACACCCCCCTGCACCCCCTGCCACCCCCGCTCTGCAGGGGGAAACCCTGAGACACCCCCACTGCAAGAGGGACCAGTCCCCACCGACGCCACCCACACCCCCGTGCCTCAGTTTCCCTCACCGCCCGCTGTGGCTGCACCGCCCGGCACACAGGGCAAGCAGGGCTGCCCGGGGGGGGCGCGGCCCCATTTCCGACCCCCCCGGCTGCTGCCGCCTCCCCAGCACCTCGCAGGAGGGAGCTGCCAACCGCAGCGCTGGGCTGCGGTTTTGGTCTCACACTCACACCCCCCAGGGCTGAACTGGGGGGGCTGCTGCACCCTGGGGTGTCCGAGCACCGTGCAGGGCTCAGGGTGCAGAGATGTCACCCGTGTGTGTCCCCCCCTGCAGTCCGGATCCCCAAACCCACCCCAGAGCATCCCCACGGCTGCCCTGCCCCAAGGGTGCTGGGGAGGACGTGTCCCTGCTGTCCCCAAGGTTCGGGGACAGGGTCCGGGTGGCCAGGAGCATCACCCACGCACACATCGCATCCTGATCCCCACAGCAGCGTCTGGGGACAGGGACAAAGTGACGGCCGTGGCGGGAGAGGGGTCCCGAGGACCCGCTTTGGGGCTGGGGGGTCTCGCAGGGATCAGGCATCTGGCTGTGCCAGCTGTGGTGACAAGGGACAGTGTCCCCGTCCCCCGCGCCTGCTCGGCCTCGCAGCGGCTCACACCCCACCGCTTCCTATGCGACTTTCTTCTTTCTTTTATTTTGTTGATCTTCTTTTTTTTTTCCCGGCAAAAACCCCCTCTTATTTTGGGCTGGTCGAAAGGTTTCTTTTTCCAGCAGGCTATCGGGGTTTTTTTTCTTTTCTCAGCGTTTCTATCATTTAGGGGAAAAATGAAGTGATTCTCGCTGCTCGGGTCCCGCTTTCTCTTGCAGCTGGGGCGGAGGACGGGGACCGGGGCTGGGGCCACCTCCAAACGGTGGGGACAGCGGTGACAGCCAGGCTGGTGTCCCCAGCTCTGAGTCCTGAGAGGGATTCTCTGCTGGCTCGTAAGGGTTGTGCTGATGTCTTGCCCTGGGTGTTTCTTGCTATTTTCGACTTTGCTTGCTGAAGGGCATTGGGGGGATCGCCGATGTGCACAGGATGACCCCCCCAAACCAAACCGGGGCGTTCCAGGGGACTTGACTTGGGGACAACGACGGCAGCCGGGCCCCGGCTCCCCTCCATCGCGGTTTATAGGAAACGGCGCTGCGAGGAAGCGCCCAGCGCTCCTGCCCGGGTGAGCGTTTCTTTCCAGCCGTGGGCGCCCGAAAGGCCCCTCGGTGCCGCGGATCCGGTGTGAGTCAAAGCTGGAGCCCTGGGGTTCAACCACAAGCCCCAGAGTTGCTGTGTCACGGGGGGAGCGTCGCCAGAGGCGTTTATAAGAAACGGAGGGGCTGCCCAGCGGGGGGCTTCACCCACAGCCCCGGGGACAGGCCCCTCGGCCCCGCGGGCAGCGGTGGCACAAATGGGTTGGGCTCTCAGCCCGTGTTTTCTGCAAAGGACTCGGGGCGGCTGCGCTTTGGCTTCTCCGCTCAGCCCCTTCCCAGTGGTGCCCGCATTGCCCCGGGATGCTCACATCACCCTGGGTGCTGCATCCAGCTGGGTACCCGGTGTCACCATCACCCTGGGGCGCCTGGTCCCTGCATCGCCCCGCGGTGCCCACACCGCCCCGGGGTGCCCACATCGCCCCGGGGTGCCCACATCGCCCCGCGGTGCCCGGCTCTGGCAGCAGCTGCCCGTCGCTCCCCCGCCAGCTCGGGCTGTGCCTGCTGGTCCCTGTCCCACACGTGTCCCAGCCGGCAGCTGCCCGACCTTTGGCAGATGCTCTTCCTGGAGAGACAGGAGGTTTTTGCACGTGCTTTGCCCTCCCCGGCCCCGCTCCCCGCAGCCTCGGGGGGGGCCACGGTGGCTCCCGCGGTCCCCGGGGACCTCCTGCCAACCCGGCTGCCCTGGGGAGGATGTGCCATGTCCCCTCCTGGCCGAGCCACCTCAGCATCCTTCCCCGTCCCCGTGATGGCATCGGTTCTTTAGCATCCATCTGCGGTGACCCCCCCCTCTCCAGCCATCAGGGGACTGCGGCCTCAAATGACAGCGGGGGGGGGCACGCAGCCCCGGCTGCCATGTGCCCAGCGCCATCACGGATGCTGCGGAGAGACAAGTGCCACCGGGCCCCCCGGGGACCCACAGGCTGCCCCGGCCTCGCGCGCGGGCCCCGCCGTCTCGCTGCGGGGAGGTGACGGAGCCAACGCGCCGTGACAAGGGCCTCGCGCCCCCCCCGCCGCGGCCAGCGCCTCGCCAGCGCCCGCCGGGGGGGACTTCTCGGCTGTCACAACCCATCTGCATCGGGGGCAGCGTCTGCCGGCGCTGTAAGTGGGGTTAAACTCGGGGTCACCCGGATCGAGCATCCAACGTGGGGGGTTTAGTGGGCCACACCCCCCCTCCAAATCCCCCTGTGCCCTGGCACCCCCTGTCCCCGGTTGTCGCTGGGGTGGGATGCGGGGGATGCAGGGGGTGATGCTCTGTGATGCAGGCAGCACTCGGGATGCAGCAGAGGGACAGAAAACGTGTCCCCTGGCCCCTGCGTGGCCCTCGGGGCCAGCGTGGTGGTGACCGGCCGCGGCGGTGGCCCCGTGGCAGACGTGTCCCCAGGGAGCCGTGCCCGGCTCTTGCTGCGGCCATAGGGACACGTGGGACCGTGACGGCCACAACCCGCTGGTGGCCCCGTGCTGGCCGGTGGCCCGAAGCCCAGCACCAGGCAGGTGCCCAGGGGCCATTGTCACCCCCACTGCAGCCTGAACTCCCTGTGACCCCCGGGACAGCGGCCACGGCCACCGCGAGGCCACCGCAGGCCACCCCCACAGCCCAGCGGTCCCTGCTGCAACCTGCCCTGTCCCCCCACGGGACACCTGGGGGTCCCCTCAAACCCTCTGACACCTGCGGGGCAGCTCAGGGCTGGGAAAGCAACGTTTTGGGGACAAATCTGGCGCTTGTGCCAGCAGGAGCATCCTGGGCTGCCGCTGAGCCCTGGTGCTTCAGAGGAGCCGGGCTTTGGGCAGGTGGGGTTTGGGGCTGGGGTCCCACCGCCCCGCAGAGACACACGGTGCGGGCAGCGCATCCCGGCCCCATCCACACCCAGCACACCCCTCCCTCATTTTCGGCTCCCCCACCGTGGTTCAGGCTCACACCACAACGGCTGGAACCATGGGCAGCTCTTTTCAACCGGCGACTGAAACGGACCTGGCTCTGGCTGCTTCCCCCTGACCTATTTCTGACATCTGATTGGATTTTTTTTTTTAATTATTATTATTATTATCTTTATTATTATGTTTTCTTTATTCTCTTCTCGCGCGCCGGCCCCAGGTGCGACCGCGGTGTCAGCCCCGCGTCACATCAATTAACGCGCGCGGGGCGTCATTTGTCACTTCGCATTTCCCGCAGGCCCGTGGTGGCGGTGGGACCCGCCGCGGCGGGGGGGCCGGGGGTGCTCCTCCTGCCCGCGGTTTCGGGGAGCCCAGCTCTGTGTCACGGGGACCCCCGGCCGGTGCTGCCGTCCACTTCGGTGGGGTCACGGTGCTGGGGATGAGGGTCCCTGGCGGGGACCAGGACACCCGAGCACGGCCCCCCCAGCCCCAAGCAGCCGGTGCCGACACCTCCACTTCCGTCGTGGGTATTTTTAACTCATGGCTCCGCCGTTTGGCACGCGGCGAGTGTCCGTCCCCAGCGCTGTCCTGCCTCCGGCTGCCTCCCCCAGCCCCCACCGCCCCCCGCAGCAGGATCGGGCCCTCCAGAGCCACGTGGGACTCCGTGGGACTGCGTGGGACATGATGGGACGTGATGGGACCTGGTGGGACACAATGGGACCCGGTGGGAGAGGATGGGACTCGATAGGACGGGATGGGACTTGATAGGACGGGATGGGACCCGATGCGTCAAAACAGGACCCTGAGGGACAGGATGGGACCTAAAGGGACAGAATGGGACCCAACATGGCAGGACAGGACCCTGAGGGACAGGATGAGACCCAAAGGGGCAGGACTGGTCCCCGTGGGGCAGGATCAGCCGCCGCGCCTCTTCTGCTGGGCTGGAGCATCCTCAGCCGCACCCCAGAGGGCTCCAGCCCCCCCGTGTCCCCATGTCACCGGTGCCACCGAGCCCACGGGAGCCAGATGCGGGGAGGGCCGCGGCGGCGGGGCGAGCGATCCCGCACACGCGTGTGCCCGGGGGGCCGCACGTTGTCAGAAGCTGTAGCCCGTGTCTCGCCCGCCGTGCCCCCCCCCCGGTCAGTGCACATCACTCCCCGGCCTTCGCCTCCCGCTGACGAAGAGGAAGGGCCGGGGGCCCCAGCCCGGAGCCCCGCGCGCCCCCGTCACGCTAAACCGGCCAGACAGGGGCTGCAGCCCCCCCGGCGCTCCCCAGGGAGCTGCGGCTTCTCACCGAGGATCTGGCTCCCGCTGAAGCGAATCGCCTGGTACAGGAGGGGGCGAGGGGCCGCGGAGCTGGCGGGGGGTGACATGGAGTCCCCCCGGCCCAGCGGGCGCTGGCGGGGGGGCCCTCGCACGCCCCCCCCACTGCACATACACACGATGGGCCTCCTGTGCAAACACCCTTGCACGCACACGGCTGGCTGCCTTGCACGCCCGCAGCGGTCCCTGTGCACACACGGGCTCCCTTGCACAATTCCCCAGCCCCTCGCACACCTGAGGCCCCTCACACTCACCCCGGCTCCCTTGCACACCCGTGCACACACACCAGCCCCCTTGTACACCCGTGCGCACACACCAGCCCCCTTGCACACCTCTGCATGCACTGGCACCCTCTCACACCCCTGCCCCTTTGCACACTCACGCACACTTGTGCACACTCAGGCTTCCTCCCACACCGCCCCAGCCCTTTTGCACACTACACACACTGCGGCCCCCTCCCACACTCACACAGCCCCACACTCGTCAACGTTCATGCACGGGGGGGACAGTGGCACCCTGGACACGGTGACACCCGATCAGCGCTGGGGTGGGCAGCGGCCCCGTGCCCCCCTGGCCAGCTCCCACGGGCAGGGTGAGGAAGAGGAGGAGGAGGAGGGACCGAAGCTGCGGTTTGGTAGCCGGGGGGGCAGGATCTGTCCCGCGGGCGGGGGCACCAGAACTGCAGGTGCTGGGGCTTCGAGCGGGACCACCCCAGGGATGGGGCACTGGGGGGGTCCCTCGGCCGGACCCCCGGGAGCGCGGTGGCAGCAGCGGCGGGGGCGTGGGGGGCGCAGGGGGCACCAGGTGGGTTTTGGATGGCAGCGGCTGGAACGATGTTAATGACTTTTCTTCCTGTCGCTCTCCTTTTACACCGAGGGCAGCTCCGTAACCAGAGCTGCTTCCTTCCCCGAGATTAAGGAGCCGTCTGGTCAGCCCCCCCCGGCCGCTGACCCCCCCGGAGCTGCCACCGACGTGTCACCCCCACCTGGCCCTGACCCGGCCCTGGGGAAGGTTCAGCACCCAACCCCAGCACCCATGGGTGCTCCCTTTCCAGCGGCAGAAGGTGCTGAGCATCCTCCCAACGCTGGTCAGGATTCCCCCAGCCGGCTGGGGGTGGTTTGGGGGTGCTCGGCGCTGGCTGTGCCCCCCGCTCCCCTCTTTCCCAGGGCCGGGGGCACCAGGTGCAGGATGTGTCCCCAAGCCGGGCTGTGCGGGGTCCTGGGCGGGGGGCGGGTGGCCGTGGCGGCCCGGCCGCGCTGTGGTTTGTGCTCATGCCTCCCCGAGCTTCTCAGCAACCCGCTGCCTTCGAGCAGCAGCGAGATGCAAATTCCTCCGGGGTGGGGGGGAGTATTTTTGTTTTTCCCTGAGACCAAATTTAGCCCCTGTGGGTGCCCGGTGCCTTCACGTTCGTTTTAATAATGAAAACAGGAACGATGCCATTGACTAAGAAAATAACCCCCAAGTTTCCCCTCGGTCCCCAGTGAGCAAATTCCTGGTGGAAAGGCAAAATCCCTGCAGCAGCACCAGCACCTGCCTGGGGTCTGGGCTGGAGGGTGGCGTGGGGACAATGGGGCTTGGGGACAGCGGGCCCTGGGCTGGCACCCTGATGGGGGCTGGCTCCTGCCCACTGCCCCAGCCGGGGATTTGGTCCCGGGCTCAGCGGGGCCGATGTCCAGGATGTGCAGAGTGCTGTGTTGCATCAGCCGTCTGCAGAGGGGAAACTGAGGCACGGGGCTCGAATGTGGCCCTGAGGCCCAGGGCTCCTGCCCTCCAGGAAACCCTGCAGGTGCCGATGCCGCTGCCTCGCTGCGGGGGGGTTTGGACCCAAAATCCCGGTGCTCCCTCTCCATGGAGCTCAAGCCACTTGGCACAGAGACTGTCCCATCCCAAGGGACGTTGCATCAGAGGGGACAAAGCCTGAATTCCCAGCTGAGGATGCCCCGGAGTGTCCCCGTCACACGGGGCCGTCGGAGGCTGTTTGAGGTGACGGTCAGGACAGGGCTCCCAGCTCTCCTGTCCCTCCTGGCCTTGAGCGAGTCCTCCCTGCACAGGGACACTTGTGACAACCATCGCCCCAGGAGTCCCGCTGTGTCCCAGGGAGGGCAGTGTCCCCGGTGTCACTTTACCTTGGAGGGGAAAGACTCAAGGACGTGACATCCTGAGGACAGAGCCGCGCTCCTTCCCCTGCCCCGCCGGACCCCACTGTCACCACCACCCGGGACCGGGACCCCCAGGGCCAAGGGGCACCCAGGGCAGCGGTGACAGGTCCCCAGGGGTGGCAGGTCCCTGGTGTGGGCGCAGTGGGGATGCTCGTGAGCCCCACACCCGTCTGGGTGGCCGCCACGCTAATCTCGCAGCGGGGGGGTGTCCCTGTGAATTTATCCTCGCCGGCGATGGTATAACAGGAATGAATTAGCACGTCGTGACGTCAGGGAGTACATGTGCTGCAGCACTTGCTTCCCCCCCCACGTTAATGAGTCGCTCCCCCCCAACCCTCACCCCCCGCCAGCCTTTATTTTTCCTCCTAGAAAATAAAGTCTGGAAATTTCCTTGTTTTCCTTCTTTTTCTCGCTTGGGCAGGCGGCGGGGGGATTCCTGCCCTCCGGGCTGGGAGGGGTGGCCGTGTCCTGCCAGCCTGCGGGTATCGGGGGGCGAGTCCCCGGGAATGGGGGCCGGAGGAGCTGCAGGGAGCGGGAAAGGCAGCGGGGATGGGGGTCAGCAGGGGGGGCTTTGCATGGAGATGGCAGCCTGAGACCCCTTGGAACAATTCCCCACTGAAAGGCCGGCCCGAATGGCTGCTAAGCTGTGTCTGATGGGCCAATACACAGCCCCCCGCCAGACCCCCCCGAGGTGACACACCGTGGGGATGTGGGGGTCCCGTCCAGCCGCCCCCCACGGCCCAGCCATGACCCCCACCCTGCACATCCTTAACTCCCCATTTCCTCCTGCAGAGCTGCCCCCATCCCTGTCCCCATCTGCTCCCACTGTCCCCTGGCAGCGCTGTCACCTGCCACCCCCCAGGGCCGCCAGTCCCAGAGGATGTGGGTTTGGTAGAGACCCACACGTGCCCCTTTGTCCCCACTCCCCTCGCACCCTCCCAGCCCCAGAGGGGACCCGCAGACGTGGGGACACTCGGGCACATCCCTGCACCCAGGGGCCGAGCCTGGACCCCAGCAGGGTGACACACAGGCCGGTGGCGGTGTCACTCGTCCTTTCGTGCGGGGTGGCACCCACCCGTCCCCCACCCTCCCATGGCACTGCCCCACTGGGAATGGAAAGTATTGACGGGCGCTGAGCTGGGGATGCTGCCAAGGGAAGCGGCCCCTCCAGAGCAAAATGCCATCGTGATGGCTCCAGGGGACACGGGGACTTCCCCTGGCACAGCGGGGTCAAGGGCAGGTGTTGGGGAGGCCTGGCCCCGGGGGGGCACGGGGGGAGCACAGCTTGCCCCCAGGGGACTCGGAGCACCCCAAACCTGGCAGAAGGGGAAGGTGGCCCAGAAGGGGACGAGCCCCCAGCCCCGGTCCCAGCCCAAGCCACCTCCTGTGTGTGCTGTGACACCAGAATGTGCAGGGGGGACCCAAAATGTCAGGCACCCGAGAGTGTGGCCTCTCCACCGTCCCCTTGGTCACTCCCTGTGTCCCTGTCCCCTCCCGTGTCCCCACTCCTGCCCGTGTCCCCCACCCCCACAACGCCTCATGTCCCCACGTGTCCCCCATCTCCTCCCACGCCCCGTGTACCCCGTGTCCCGCATCCCCGCGTGCCCGGGCCCCGCGTGTCCCGCCCCCGGCCCGCCCCGGCCCGCCCGGTGGGGGCCGCCTCCGCGGGGGGGGTGGGCGGAGCTACCGGCTCGGAGCCGCTTCTTTGGATAAGAGGCGCGGAGCCACGGGGATGGGCCGGCGGAACGTGCGAGGGCACCGGCAGCAGCACCGGTAACAGCGGGGCAGGGCGGGGACACCCCCTCAACGGCACTTTTGGGGGTTTTCCAGGTGTTTTGGGGTTTTTTAATTATTATTTTTTCAGGTTTGTTTTTTTCGCCCCCTCCCCCTTGGCTTTTCCCGGGCTGACCCGGCTCGCCCCCCTCCCGCGGGGCCGCCGGGCATGGAGGGGGCGGCGGGAGCCCGGCGAGGCGGGCACCGCTGAAACGCTCCCGGGCTCCGGGTCCCGGGGCCACCGGTGGGGTCCCCCCATGAGTGGCTGAGCGGGGCCGGTGCCCCCCGCCCGTCCATGGGCGCGCTGGAGCCGGGCACCCCTCGCCCCGCCGCCCCCATGCTCAGCGGCACCTCCAGCTTCGCCAAGGAGCCGCCGGGCCCCCGGGACGCCGCCGCTTATTACGGTGATGGGGGGGGACCGGAGCCGGGAGCTCCCCCGCTGCCCTACGGTGCTCCCGGTACCTTCGGCAACCGGTTCCTGGGACCGTGCCCGCCCTACCGGGCCCCGCCGCCTCCCGCCGCCGCCGCGGTGGAGGGTTACGCGGTGGAGGGTTACGCGGGCGCGGAGCTGTACGCGGGTGCGGAGGGCGCTTACACCGGGGGGGCCGCCCCGCTGTGCCCCCGCTCCGGGCCGCTCTGCGCCCTCCCCGGGTACCGGGCGGCCGGGAAGGTGCAGGTGATGCTCAACAACTACCCGCTCTGGGCCAAGTTCCACAAGCACCAGACCGAGATGATCATCACCAAGCAGGGCAGGTGAGCCGGGGGGGTTACCGGGGAGTTCCCGGGGTGGGGGACCGGTGGGGCACTGGGACAGAGAGAGGCAGCAATACTGGGTCCTGCACAGGTATCGGTGGGGGTTCGGTGCAGGCAAGGATGCAGGTACGGGGATGCTGGGGTGCAGAGAGGGCTGCGGGACAGGCTGGGGGGGCTGCGGGATGGGCCGGGGGTGGCCAGCACGATGAGGGGCTGGAGGTTCCTGTCTCGTCTTCCCAAAGGGCTGGAGGTGTGGGGTGGGGGTGTTTGTGGGGCTGGGGGTCCCTGCCTGCCTGTGCAAGAGGGGGGTGTGTGCAAGAAGGGGTCTCTGTGGGTTTGGGGGTGGCATCTTTCTGTGTGAGCAAAGGAAAAAAGTGGAGGAGCAAAGTGGACCCGACCCCTCAGGTCTCATTTTTTAGGGTAGTTGAGGCTTGTTGGAAGGAGAAGGGGGTCTGGGGGTGCCCCCACACACGTCAGGGTGGGAGAGGGGGGTCCGGAGCTCCAGGCAGGGTTTGTTGGGCCAGGAAGCCGGTGGAGATGGTGCCGGGGGGGCTGAGGCAGCGTTTATCCGGCCCCGACTCATGGGCCGGATCCAGAGCTCAGCGCTGCAACAAGTAGTGAGAGCCCAGTGCTGGCCGGGGGGCGCAGGAGGGTCCCTCGAGCACAGCGGGATGGTGGGGGACACCCCCTCTACTCGCTGTCCCTCCCGGAATGGAAATCCCCTGCCTTGCTCTGTGGGGCAGGCAGAAGGCCCGGTGTCCTCGATGTGCTCGGGGAAGGGGGAGCATTTCGGAAACATCCTGGGTGCCAAAACAGCCCCTGGTGACACGGTGGCCGGGCACCTGCTGTCCCCTCTGTGCCACCTCCTGCCTCGGGTGTTCACAGGCTGGGGGTTTTTGGGGCTGGAGGGATATGGGGGAGCTAAAGTGCACCCCACCACTGCCAGCACCCCCGCTTGCAGGGTCTGGAGGGTGTGATACAGGCCTGGGGGGGCCCTCAAGGGAGCAAGGGGAGCCTGAAATGCTGGTGCCCACCCTGAGCCCGTCATTTGGCCCCACACCGAGTAACCAGCAGTGACCCCCCCCCAGCCCCTCCTGCTGCAGTGCCCCCCCCTCCCCACCGCCAGCCCCCTGCCCAGGGGGGTCTCTTTCTGCCCGCTGCCGGCAGCGATGCTCCGCGCCCGCTCCCCTCCCTCGGCTGAGACAGACGGTGTCACTTCGATGCTGAGACCAACCTGCTTAATGTGGTGGAAGTCTAAACGCGTTAAAGCCGCTTGGTTTGCCACGGCCGTTCCCGGGCTCGCTCCCCCCACCGGCCTCGGGGCCGCTTGGCAGAAAACCGGCACCGATGGGGTGACACGTCCCCAGCATCGGCCCAGGGGGTGGCAGGGATGCTTGGGCCCCCAGATGGCTGTTTGTCACCCACAATCACTTGGGTCCTACCGGAACACGCTGAAATTCACCCCATCACGTCCCCCCTCGCTTTCCCCAGCTGCTGTGGGGGGTGCTGGGGCAGAGCCCACCCCCGCGGCATTGGGGTGGCTCAGGATCTGGTGCTGAGGGTCTGGAAACTGGGGTGTCCCCGAGACCCCGTCCCCTCTGCCCCGTGGCTCATCTGGGCTCTGCCGCCAGCTCCCAGCCTGAAGCCAGGCAATTTTGGGGGTTCTTTTTCTAGCTCCATCCCTGCCATGATGGCTCTGCAGTGGGGCTGGGGTGTGGGGGGGATGTGCTCTCTGCTGGGGGGGCTCATGGCAAGCCCAAGCTGAGGAGATGTCAAACTCGGAGCCACAAAACATCCGTTTCCCCCGACTCTGGGCTGCTTTTGCAAAAATCTGTGTGCAGGGCCGGGCTGCAGCGCTGCTGAGACACAGGAAAAACCCAAAGCAGGGGGTGTATGCCCCAAAACAGGCACCCATCGGGCTGGGGGGCTCTGGGGCAGGGGACGTGTCCCATCCCGCTGGTGTGGGTGGCCCGTCTTGCCTGGTGACACTGGTGCCTCCTTGCCCGTGTCCCTGGGATGCATCCCCATGGAGAGGAGCTGAGGTTGGGTGGGATGTGATGGCACTGGGGTGAACCTGGTCGGGTACTGGGATTTACACCCCCGGCACCTTCCCTGCCCCTCTGCCCCAGCTCTGACTTGCCATCCCGTGCCATCCCACGCCATCCCACATCCACCCATACCCTGTAAAAATAATTTCTTGCCAGTTTCCCACGCAGGTCCCCATCCCTCCTCCATCCCCTGCGGCTCTCGGGGCTCGGCCAGGGCAGGATTCCTGTGGAAACCCCCAAGGACTCGCCATGGCCCCGGCTGCGAAGGGCCCGGGGAATTCCTGCCCCACGGCTTTCTGCTGCGAAGCCAGGGCTGGCTTTGCCTTTTGGGGGGACTCAGAGCATTTGGGGATGCAAGGGCTGGCTTTGCATTTAGGGCTGCAAGGGCTGGTGTTGCCTTTGAGGGGGACGCAAGGACTGGGTTTGCATTTGGTAAACACGAGGGTTGGCTTTGGTTTGAGGGGTGCAGCGGGTGGCCCTGCGTTTGGGGGAGCACAAGGGCTGGCTCTGCCTTTTGAGGGGACTTGGGGATGGTTTGGCTGGGCTGTGGTGACAAGGGGGGACCCGGTGGCCGGCTGGCAGCTCTGTGGGGCTGGTGGCAGCGGTGCAGCCGTGCCACGGTGCTGTGCCGCCGTGTAGCTGTGCCATGTGCCTGTGCCGTGCCATGCAACTGTGCAGCTGTGTGATGCAGCTGCGCAGCACCACACCACTGTGCCATGCAGCCATGCCATGCCGAGCAGCCGTGCCATACAGCTGTGCCATGCAGCTGTGCCGTGGGGGCAGGGGACGGGTGGAGCGCAACGGGGGCTGCGCCGATCTCCCACGCGGCCGCGGTTCCTGCGGCCGGTGGGACTGGGTTGACTGGGTTGTACTGGGAGAGGAGGCGGCTCAGGAAGCCGGCAGCCCCCCCGCTGCGCTGCTGGGGTGCAGGGAGGGTACAGGGCGGGGGGGGCACCCCCGGCCAGGGGGGTTTGTGCTCCTGGGCCCCAGATTTCCCCTCCACCCGGGTTCATCCTGACCCTCTGCTCCCCCTGTTCCCTTGACCCCCGTGTCCCCAGGGTTCCACATCACCCAGTGTCCTCCTGAATCCCGTGTCCCCTGGATGTGCCGGTGTGTCCCCAGTGCCCCGTGTCCCCTGGCTCGCCTGCCCCGTGGTCATGCAGCCCATTCTGCCCCCAGCCCCCTGAGTCAAGGGGTTCATGCAGGGACAAACCTCAGGGCAAGAGCCGGGGGCCCCTTCCAGAGCTCCAGAAACAAATGTGCAAATGGGGCGACACCAGAGGTGCCCCCCTGGCTTTTGGGGTACACAGAGGTGGGGCGAGTTGGTTGGGACATCCTGCCCCCCACCACAGCACCTCCCAAACCGCAGGGCCCGAACCCGGGGAACCGAGTCCTGCCCGAGCAGCAGCCCCAGGAGCTCCAGCACCAGGGGATTTAAAAATAAACGCGAAGCGTGCAGGGTTTCGGGTCTTACCCCCCGCCCTGCCGTGCCCCGGCCGGGCCCTGCGGTTTGCACCGCGGCAGCGTGAGCTGCGGCTCTCTCTGCTCCGCCAGCAGCTTGAGGCTCAGGGAACCGGCGGTGTCAGAGCAAGCAAGGTGAAAAAAAAAAACACCACCAACAAAAAAACCCAGAAAAAGCTGTTTTCTTCCTCTTTGCTCCTTGCAGCAGCTCAGGGCTGGTGCAGCACCCAGCCCGGCTGCTCGCCCCGGTTTCACCGCTGTGCTGGGGGCCAGCGCTGGTGAGGGTTTTGGCAGCTGGGGCGAGAGCTGGGGGGCTCGGGGGCAGCGCAGCCCCTCGCTGCCGCCCTTTGATGCGGCTGCAGTTTGTACCGGCGGCAGGAACGGCCGTGTCCCTCGGCACGGCCGCGTCTCACGGGCTCCGGAGGGGATGTGACCCTTGGGGGCCCCCGTTTTCAGCACACGAGTGGCGGGTCAGTGGTGCTCGGATGGTCCCTGGGGTACCCGCGGTGCTCGGGGTACCCGGGGTGCTGGGTGCCCGTGTCCGTCCCTCCCCGGGGAGCACACGTGCGGCTCCTCGCCGTGAGCTCTGCTTTCTTTTTCTTTTCCCCGCTCTCTCGCAAGGGCAATTTTGAGTCAGCGCGGGCTGTGCGTGCTCTTTCCACTGCTCCCCGTCGCTGGTGCTGCGGCCGATCCCCCGTGTCCTGCCCCACACCCGGGGCTGTGTGTCCCGCGTTTTGCAGCCCCGGTTGGTGCTCGGGGCAGGACGGCGGCCGCGGGGGCTCCGCGGGGTCCCTGCTCCAGCAGCCCCCTTGGTGCATCGTGCATCCCGGTCACAGCTCACAGGTCTCTGCAGGGCTGCTCCAGGGGGCAGCCCCCCCACTCCCGGCCCAAACCTGGGCCCACACCTTCCCTTTTGCTATGGGGGGAGGAGGAAACCCCCCCAGCCCCACACGGGACCCCTCACCCAGGTGAGGTTTTCCAGGGACCTTTCGGAGAAGCCCCAGCACCTGTTTTACAAGAAACGCCAATGCTTCGAGGAAATGGGGAAGGGGGGCGAAACCAGCGCCCCCCCACGCTGCCGGCCGTCCCCCACCCTCGCCCACCCGGTACCGGCACACGGGAAGCGGCGCAGCCCACGGGAGGGAGGGGACCGGGGCTGTGTGGGGTCTCAGCACCCCCAGCCCTCCTTCCCGGGGGTGGTCAGGATGAATCCTCCATCGCCACATGTGTATCGCACCCAGGCAGAGCTGGGAGGGAGATGGGGGCCCCCAGTGCCCCCCATGTCAGTCTGTGTGGGGGGTCCATCCTGCTCCCTGATGGTGGCTCGTTAATGTGGGTGATGCTAATGGGGTGGCTGGGCAGTGGGGACGGGGCTGCTGGGGCTGGTTTCCAAAATCCAAAACTCAGCGGGTACCAAAATGCCGTAGTCGAAGAGCTGAGCTCTGCTGGGGGCTGAACCAGCCGCCCCGGCTGTGATCCCAGTCCAGCTACTGGGACTACTGGGGCTGGTGATGGAAAAGCAGGGACTGAACTCTGAGGGGTAGGGGGGGTCTGATCTCCCAACCCATGCCTGGGATTTGGGGTCCCCCCTGGGTGTGGGGGGGCAGTGGGGAGCAGCGCTCGGGGGGGTGGCAGCTGCAGCCCCAGGGTCCCCCCCGGCTGTCCCGTCCTGTCCCCTTCCTGCCCTTGGCGCAGGCTGGCGCCCAGCCCGAAATAGCAGCGGTGTTGGTTTCCGATCCGGAAGGTGCTCGGGGAGAGGGAGGAAGATGCCGGGGGGGGGATCGGCCCCGAGAGCATCCCCCAGCTGCCGGGGTCAGTCACCTCCTCACGGGCACCCAGCCGGGCACTGGGGGGGTCAGGGCATCGCCGTGCCTCAGTTTCCCCATCACCGCTCTACAAGGCAGAGCTCCCCCCCGCAGGCCCTTGCGCTGGGGGCGAGCGGAGGGGGTGACAGTGTCTGTGCCTCTGTCCCCTCCCCAGGCGCATGTTCCCATTCCTCAGCTTCAGCCTCTCGGGGCTCAACCCCGTGGCCCACTACAGCGTCTGCGTGGACGTGGTGCTGGTGGACCAGCACCACTGGCGCTACCAGGGCGGCAAGTGGGTGCAGTGCGGCAAAGCCGAGGGCAACATGCCAGGTACAGCCCCCCAGTCCCCTTCCTCCTCCTCCTCGCTATGCCGGGGCTGGGGGGTAACCCCGTCCTTGCTGCCCCCCCCCAGGGAACCGCCTCTACCTGCACCCCGACTCGCCCAACACGGGCGCGCACTGGATGCGGCAGGAGGTTTCCTTCGGGAAGCTGAAGCTCACCAACAACAAGGGCGCAGCCAACAACGTGGGGCAGGTAAGGGTCCCGCTGCCGCGCCGGGCTGCGCCGCGTCCCCGCAAGTCCCCGACCTCCCTCTGCCCCCCCAGATGATCGTGCTGCAGTCGCTGCACAAGTACCAGCCGCGGCTGCACGTGACGGAGGTGAAGGAGGGCGAGGGCGAGGAGACGCACCCCTCCCCGCACACCCACACCTTCGCCTTCCCCGAGACCCAGTTCATCGCCGTCACAGCCTACCAGAACGCCGACGTGAGTACCTGTCCCCAAAATGCGAGTTTCCCCCCTCCCAAACAGCCCCCCAGCAGCACAGGAGCACCAGCACCCCCCAGGGCCACAGAAACGCTGATACAGCCCAGTATCATCACAGCAACCCCCCAATAGCCCCACGAGGTCCCCAGCACCAGGGTCACCCCACTAGCATCACCCCAGCACCCCCCCTGCCACCAACGCCCCCCGTCTGCAGCATCTCCACAACCGCTGGTACCCCCCCTGCATCCCCTTGGCATCCCAGTAGNGCCCCCCCATCCCCATGTCTCTCCCCAGATCACCCAGCTGAAGATCGACCACAACCCCTTTGCCAAAGGCTTCCGCGACAACTTCGACTCGTGAGTGCCCCCCACCCTCCCGCTGCCGTCCCCCCCAGCCCCAGCTGCAGGAGGACATTGTCCCCCCATTCCCGCCCTGTCCCCCCCAGGATGTACACGGCCTCGGAGGGCGACCGCCTCACCCCATCCCCGCCGGACGGTGCCGGGTGCCAGCAGCTCCTGCCAGCCCCCTGCTTCCAGCCCTTCCTGCCCGAGCAGTACTCGCTGCCCCCCCCCGGCCGCTTCTTCGGGGGGGCAGAGCGGGGGGCTCCGCTGCCCCTGCCCCCCAAGGACCCCCCGCGCTGGTACTTCACCCCCCAGCAGCCCCCCGCCCCCGGGGCACTGGAATACGGCGGCTACGAGGTGGGGTACGGGGGGGGCAAGCTGGTGCCCTATGGGGTGAAACCCTTCGCCCCCCACCCCCCTCTGCCCTACTACCCCGAGGGCCCGGGGGGGCTCGGGGGGGGCTGGAGCCCCCAATACGGCCCCAAGGGCAGCCCCGGGGCTCTGGGCTGGTACCGGGAGCCCCGGGAGGACAAGGGGAAGGAGGCGGAGGGCTGGGCCCCNCCAGACCCCCCCGAGCCCCCCCCCCCGCTTTCGGGGGACTCCTCGGACTCGGGGCTGTACGAGTGCAAGCGGCGGCGGGTGTCCCCGTACCCCTCCAGCGCCGAGAGCTCGCCCCCCCCCCGGAACGGGGACATCTACGACAAGGACCTGGGCGCTGATGGCGGCTACTACGGCTTCTACGGCAACTGAGCCGCGCCGGGGGGCTCAGACCCCCCACCCGGCACCCCAAGGCCATGGGAGCTGGTCCTGTGTGTGCCACCCCCGTTTAACACCCTTATCCTGGGAAGACTTGAGTGGATGGGGGGGCTGCAGCCAGACAATCAGCCCCCAGTGCCACCCCAGTGGGGCCACGGGGGTGACTGGGAAAGGACAGGGGGGGGGACAGTGCATTTTTTTTTTGTCGTCGGTGGTTTTTAAGGGGTGGGGGGTTAATGCTGAAGTATTTATTGAGCCCCCCCTGTGCCTGGCGTGGGGCTGGGGGCAGCAGCATATCTCACAATAAAAGGGACGCTGTGGGGCTCGGCTCTGCTCTGTGCGTGCAAGAGGGAAACTGAGGGACAGGGGGGGTTAAGAGACTCGTGTCCCCCACCTCTCTGGGGGGACCCAGGCGTCCTGGACCGGGAGGGGGGGAGAAGGAAGCTCTCTGCACCCCTCAGCTCTCTGCAGCCTTTATTAGAGCAGCTCCTGTGCACAGTTTGGGGGGGCAAGGGGTTCTGCCTGCCCGCGGGCACCCCAGGCCCCCCCACTGTCCCCCCATGGTGAGACAGGGACCCAGGCGTCCTGTGTCCCCAGGGCAGGGGGGGCACCACCAGCCCAGCCCCAAGCAGCCCAGCCAGCTCCGAGGCTCTGCCCTGGGGTGGGGGGGGGGACACTCCCTGTGCCCCCCACTTTTGTATCACAGTTTTGCTTAAACACCGGCAAACCGGCTGAGGGGTGGGGGCTGCACCCCCAGTGCAGTGGGGACCAGCCCCACACTGCTGGGTGTCTCTGCTGTGATGAGCTGGGGGGGGCGCAGCGCCCCGCGGGGGGGTCGCTACCAGAGCACCGCACTGTCCAGGTGGGCGAAGCCGGGGTCCAGGCGCAGCTTCCAGTAGGTGTTGTTGGTGACCCACGACTCTTTGCCGCTGGCGTCTGTCAGCCGCCTGCACGTGGCGGGGGGACACAGCTGGGGGGGCCATCGACACCCCCAGGGGGTCTCCCCCATTCCCTGAGAGCCCCGCATCCCTCTGAGCCACAGGGTCCCCAACCATCACCCCAATGTCAGCCCCAGGACCCCTGTGTCCCATCCGTCACGCCATACACCAGCCCCGGGACCCCCCCGGCCCCCCCGTGCCAGACCTGAAGAAGCGAGCCTGGTGTGTGATATTATTCTCCTCCATCACCCGGCGCCGGTCCCGCTGCAGCTGCTCGATCTGGCGCTTCTGCGTCTCAGCCGCAGGCACGTTGCCTTCCTCCAGGTACCTGTGGGGGGGACACATCGCTGCACCGAGCTGGGCAGCCCCGGCGCCCCCCCCGCGGTGCCGGGGTGCTGCTGACCGCTGGTCGGGGCGCAGGCGGGTGTCGGTGGAGGGCAGGACCCGCCGCAGCTCGGGCGTCAGCTCGTTCAGCTCCAGCGCGAACTGGGTGAAGCCGTAATTCCTCTCGTGGTCGTGGGGCATGGGGTCTGTGGGGTGNAAAAGGGGTGTGGTCAGGGAGGGGGCGGGGCAACAACAGCATTTAGCTGGTATGTGGGTCAAGGGGGCAGGGCCACATCTGAGGGGGCGGGGCCAGGCACAAGGGGGTGGGGTCAGGGCACATGGGAGGGCGGAGCTATGGGGTGGGCGGAGCCTAGAGGCTAAAGGGAGGGGCCAGGGAGGGGCTGGGGGCAGGGAGGCTGGGAGAGGTGGGGCCAGGGCAGGGTGTGGCAGGGCAGGGTGTGGCAGGGCAGGGTGTGGCAGGGCAGGGTGTGGCAGGGCGGGGCAGGGTGTGGCTGGGCAGGGGGTGGAAGGGCNCCTCCAGGTACCTGTGGGGGGGACACATCGCTGCACCGAGCTGGGCAGCCCCGGCGCCCCCCCCGCGGTGCCGGGGTGCTGCTGACCGCTGGTCGGGGCGCAGGCGGGTGTCGGTGGAGGGCAGGACCCGCCGCAGCTCGGGCGTCAGCTCGTTCAGCTCCAGCGCGAACTGGGTGAAGCCGTAATTCCTCTCGTGGTCGTGGGGCATGGGGTCTGTGGGGTGGGGGGGGGGCACAGTGCTGAGACCCCAGGGTGCGGTTTGCCCCCCCATCGTGGCCCCCCCTACCCGCCCCGGGTCCTTACTGGCTCTCCAGACGCACTGTCCCGGGGGGGGCCCGCGGTGCAGCCCCTCGTGCCACTTGCCGGCCAGGCGCTCCACCACCACCCCGCTGCGGCTCAGCACGGCGCCCTGCACCTCGTTGGCCCCCGCGCCCCAGTACCGCGCCTGCGGCCACACGGGGCTGGGGGGGCGGGTGGGGCTGGGGCGGGGCCGTGGGCAAGGGTGGGGCCCTGAGGGGTGGGGCATCGGGAGAGGGTGGGGTCACTGGGAAAGGGTGGGGTGCTAAGTGAGGGGTGGGGCCACTGGGAAAAGGGCGGGGCTATTTGGAAAGGGCGGGGCCANCGGGGCAGGGTGTGGCAGGGCAGGCGCACCTTGCAGAAGGTGATCTTGCAGTGGTAGGAGGCGTCGCGGGTGTTGCGGATCAGCACCTCCCCATAGTGCTCGATCCAGCGGGGGCCGCTGAGGACGTTGTGGATGCACGTGGTGACCTTGTTCCACTCAAAGTGGTCCCCGGTCCTGCGGGCAGCACCGCATGTCACTGGGGGGGGGAGAGGCAGGGTGACACTGCGGTGGGGGGGGGGTCACCTGCCGGGGTCTCACCTGGGCAGCTGGACGTTGACGGTGCCCACGGGGACAATCTCCAGGGATTTGCCCCAGAATTTGTTCTTCCACCTCATGTCTGGGGCGGGAGGGAGGAGATGAGACCTCCCCATGACCCCTCACGAGTCCCCAACATCCCCTGGGCACCCACCTTGCCAGAAGATGAAGTTGTCAGACTCGGCATGGCAGGCGGAGATGGGAGGGTGGTGGCAGACCTGGCAGGGGGAAGAGGGACGTGCCACCTCCCTATCCCACTCCGTCCCCCTCCCCGTCCCAGTCCCCGTCCTCACCTGCTCGCTGATGAAGCGGAACCCGCGGTCGGGCCGCACGCACTCATAGGTCTCGCCCAGCACCGGGTTGAAGGGTTTGCTGCCCGCCCGGTAGTAGGTGGAGGCGTAGGCGGACACGGCGAAGGCGGCCACGTACACCTGTGACCGCGCACCTGTCACCGCTGCCACCGCGCCGGGGAGGGGGGGACCCCACGCCCCGCCCCCTGAGGGCGTGGTTTGGCCTCGTCCCGCCCTTTGGGGGTGTGACAATACAGCGCTCCTCCCCCTCGAGGGCGTGGTGCCGCCGCGCTCCGCCCCTCGGGGGCGGGGCGGCCTCCTGCCCCTCCCTCCCAGTGGGTGTGGTTTCCTCTGTCACGCCCGTTATGGTTATGGGCGTGGTCTCTCCGCGGTCTTGCGCCCCGTGCCCGCGCCCGGTGCTGCTGGGGGTCGCGGCTGAGCCCTCGTGTCCCCCCCTGCGCCCACATGTCCCAAGAGCCCCCCGTGTCCCCGACCCCCGTCTCACCAGGCGCTGGCGGGGGTCGCGGGCGCGGCTGGCGCGGTCCAGCAGCCCGCTGTACTCCAGCTCCTCGCAGAGCCGCTGGAGCGTGTTGAGCGGCTCGTTGAGCTGCACGGGCAGCGCCACGCGTGACAGGTCCTTCCCCACGCTGCTCCGCAGCAGCCCCCACAGGCTCACGTCCCCCGGGGGCGCGGGGGGGGCGGGCAGGCGGCTCCGCCGCTGCGGGTCTGGCCCCGGTAGCTCCAGCGGCGGCGGCTCCATGGGCGTCCCCGCACCCTCCGCTCCTGCCGGGCAGCGGGCGGTGGGGTGGAGCCGCGGCCCCCCGCCCGGTCCCCTCGCCGATGTCCCCTCCCTGTACCTGTCGGGGGGCGGCCCGGCCCTCCCGGCTCGGCCGCGTCCTCGCAGACGCTGGTGGTGGCTTCACTGATGCACGACTCGTCGTCCGAGGGCTGGAGGGGGCGCAGGGAACCGTCGGCGGCTTCGGGGGTCCCGGGGCGGGGGCCTTACCCCAGTGGAAGCGGGGAGTAGGAGGGGTTGTAACGGGCAGGGCCCCCCCGGGAGGATGGGACGAGACTCGGGTACCTGGGATGGGCTGGGGGGGCAGGACGGGGAGGGTGTGGTGGGTACCGGTGGGGCTGCAGGAGGGGGGGAACAGGGCCGGGGGGGCACCGGCAGCACCCGGCCCCCGCGGCCGGTCTCAGAGACCGCGGAGACCCCGAGGTGGGGGGCTACGGGGGGCAGCAGGGGACACGGGGACCGGGGGGGACATGGAGGGTAGCGGGGGCAGCTCCCGGGCCGGCTAATGAGGAGAGGGCGGGGAAGAGAAAAGTGAGAGATGAACCCCCAGAAACAGCTGAACAGGGACAGCGAGGGCCTGCAGAGCCCCCACCCCGCTGGCAGAGCCCCGCCCCTGGCCATGGCCCCGCCCCCGAAGCCCCGCCCCACCTCGTTCTCGGAGGAGCTGGCGGACAGGAGAACCTCGCAGGCGTCGAAGAACTCGGTGTGCGAGTCGGCCAGCGAGACGATGCTGCGGTTGGAGAGCTGCTGCTCGCGGCCCTTGGCGGGCAGCGCGTCCGCCTGCGGGGACAGCAACCGCCTCAGCCCCCGGCCCGGGGGGACCCCAGACCCCCACCCCATCCCGCCTCCCCCTCACCTCATCGGGGTGCAGCGAGGCAAAGGAGTCCAGGGTGGTGTCGGAAGAGACGGAGAGGGAGTGGAAACGCCGCAGGGCAGCCTGCCGAGGTGGGGGGGCTGAGCTGAACCCCCCAGCATGTCCCCTCCACCCCAACGGGGAGGGGGGATCACCCCGCAGCTGCCTGGCCACCAGCACCAGGCTCAGACCTGACAACTCGCTGCACCCAACAGCAACAGCCCCCCCAGGGGCTCCATCAGGACCCTGCCCGGACTCCCCAGGATTCCTCACCCCGGCGTTGCCGGCACCACCGGGGCGCGGTGCTGAGCGCCGCCGGTCCAGCGCCTGCCGCATCTCCTCCAGACGGGCCCTCTCGGCCGTCAGCGCAGCCACCACGCTGCTGAGCGAGCCGTGCACTGCCGGGAGACACGGGCGGGCGCTGGGGCTGCGGCATGGCCCCCCAGCACCCACCCTGCTGCCACCGGGACCCCTGGTGGGGCTCAGCCCCCCGCCCGATCCCACCTTTCTGCGCCAGGACCCAGAAGCTCCGCTGCAGCTGGCTGTACTCGGGGGGCAGGCTGAAGGGCAGCTGGCTCTGGGACGGCTCCAGGTAGCGCGAGAGGTTGGGGACGGAGCCATGCAGGCGGCCCACCTTGTGTGGGGGGGCACGGGGGTCAGCGGGGCCCCGGGGGGGCTCCAGTGGCTCAGCCAGCAGCAGCAGATCTTGGCGGGACACCCACCCACTCACCCTCACCCTGCCAATGGTGTCATCCTTTGCGAAGCTCTGGGTGCACCAAATCTTGGTGGTTCTCCTGCCCTTCTTTGGCCTCTCCGTGGCGGCCGAGGGCTGCAAGCGAGAGGAGGGGGCTGGAGCTGGACCCTCCCCAGAAAGGAGGCTTGGGGGGCGATGCTCAGCCCCGTGCCCCCCTGCCCCGCTCACCTGGCTGCCGGAGATGAGGGGGGCAGAGGGGATGCGGTGCAGAGCCTCCAGGCTCTGCAGCATGGCCGTCAGCTCCTGCAGCTTCGCCTGGCACTCGGACAGCTCTGCAGCGGGCACAGAGCGAGCCCGGTCAGCGAGGGGGGACGAGGGATCCCCCGCCACACACGTCCCCTCCCACCCTGCTCACCGGCCGAGCAGCGCTCCAGCCCCTCGCTGTCCTTCAGCCACGCGTTCACCTTGTCCCGGGAGCTGGCGAGGGTGGAGAGGGCAGGGGCGCTGCCCGAGGGCAGGATCCGCGTCCACGGGCCCTGCAGCGGGGGACGAGGGACACCCCCGGGGCGGTCGTGGGGAGCCCTGCGCCCGGGCACTGCCTCGCATCGCCACCCCGAGGTGCCACGCACCTGCGCGTTGGGGGGGGTCCTCCCCGTGGGGCCCCCCCTGGGCCCCTCGCCCTGGTGGTGGGAGCAGAGGCTGCTCACCCAGCTGGCAAAGAGCTCTGGGGACTTGATCTGCGGGACAGGGGCGAGTTGGGATGGGAGGGACATAGGTGGGGGGGTCCCAAAGCCCCCGGTCGTGGCTGCAGCCCCCCCAGCACCTTGAGGTGGTAGATGTTCTCCTCCGTGTCCAGGTCCACCCGCTGCGCCTTCTTGTTGATGGACATGACGGACTGACAGACGTCAATGGATCCGTGCAGTTTGCCCTTGAGGACCTGGGGGATCCCAGGGACACGTGTCAGGGGGAAGACCCCCCTTCCTGAGGGTGTCCCCCACCCCCAGCCCTCGGGGGGCTGCACAGACGCAGCGTGTCCCCACACTCACGTCCTGGCGTGTGGTGGCGTATTTCAAGATGCCGTTTTCGAGCACAAAGTACCTCTGTGGACAGAGAGGGATGATTGTTTTGGGGAGCAGAGCCTGGGCCCTGCAGCCCCCCTCTCCAGGGGCCCAAATCACCCCAGGGCTGGGGACAGCACCCCGGAATAGCCAGGGGGACACCCAGCGCCAGCCGCCCCATTACCTTGTGCCAGCCCTTCAGGGGCCATTTCCTCTTCTTGAGCAGGTAGCCCTCGTGCCGCCGCGGCTCCCGGCCCGGGCTGCCCCCCGTCCGTGGCTCCTCCAGCACCTCCCAGCTCTCCGAGCCCTGCTGGGGGTCAGAACGGGGGTCCCTTGGCACCAGGGGTGCTCCCCACCTTGTCCCCGGGCAGGGACACTTGGTACTCCCCAGGGGACATCTCTGTATCCCCCTTCTTAAAGTGGGGTGAAGCTGCCCCAGGGCCCCACAGCACCCCCAGTCCAGCCTGGGGGCACCACTGGCATCCTGCTGACCCCCCCAGCCTGGAGCCCCCCCCAACCTGCTGGATGCTGCTGTGCTTGGAAGACACGGTGCTGTTGGAGCGGGACAGGGCCCTTTTTGGAGAGGACGGGTCCTTCTCGTGGCTGCCCATGGTCGGCGAGCAGGGGGGGCTGGGGGGGCGGCCAAACCCCCGTCCCGTCCGTGCTGCGGGGCTGGGGATCCAAGCTCGGCTGTCACAGTGGGAGCCGCTGTGGGGAGGGGGTGTCACGTCAGGGAGCCCAGGGAGGGCATCACCCCTCTGCCCACGGCTTTCCTGCCCAGCCAGACACCCCCATCCCTCCCCTGCGGGGACAAGGGGTGGGGGACCCTCCTGCCCCCAGGAGTGGGACACCTCACACGTGACTTTATCCGGGACCCAGAAGCTTCTGCGCAAGGTGGAGCCTTCGACCCACCCAGCCTTATCTCGGCTCTGCCGCCCATCCCTCGCCCACACGCCGGGTCCAGAGTCCGGACCCACTCCCACCCCGCCACCCACAGATTCGGTGACATGGGACACTCCCGCGGTGGGCACAGCCGGGAGGGTGACACGGGGTACAGAGACCCCGGCACCCCCGAGCCAGGACATGCCCCCCCAAACCACGACCTGGCCCTGGTGTTCCCTTTGCCCCTCTCAGTTACAGGAGGGGAAACTGAGGCATGGGGAAGCTCCCCCCGCGCCTCGCCACCTCCCTCCAGCGCTGCCCTACCCAGGTACCCGGTGTCCCCAGCGTCCTGGGACAACCCGAGGACAGCGGCTAAGTCCCAGTACCGGCGGCCCCGGTAAGCGCAGCCGGGTCGCCCGCCTTGCCCAGCTCGGGGACCCCCCCGGCGCTGCCGGGGGACAGCACCGACCCCTCGCCCGGCAGCGGGGCTGGGGGGGTCGCCCCAGCCGCCCCCTCTGTCTGCAGCCCCCTCGGGGGGGCAAAGCCCGGACAGGGCACAACCTCGGGCACGACCCCCGCAGCCCGGTGCCCCCCCTGCGTGGGGCCAAGTCCCCCCGTGTCCCTCGGCAAGTGTCACCCCCGGAGCAGCGCGCAGGAGCCGGGCCCGGCTGCCGGGGGCGGCGACGCCTTGGCAGGGGGCGCGGGGCCGGTGCCGCCCCCGGTTCGGGTCCCCGGTGCTCACCTGGGCGGGCGGCGGGCGCGGAGCCGGGGCCGGTCGCATCCCGGTCGGCGGTTGCAGGAACCGGAACACGGAAGGAGGCGCCGGAGCCGCTCGGCTCTGCCCCCTGCACCGTGGAGGACCGGAGCCGCCAGCGCCGGAGCACCGGGACCCCCGCGCCCAGCCTGACCCTCCCGCGGCCCGGGCACGGACGGAGCCGGTACCGGCGGCGACTCCAGCCGCGGCTCCTCTCCCGCAACAGAGTCTCGCCCAGGCTGCACCCCCTCCCCAAGCCGCCCCCCCCGGGGACAAGGGCCAAGCCCCGAGCTCTGCCCAGCCCGGATGGGGGCACCCCGGGAGCAGCACCACCCCACGGGGGTCCCGGGACCCACACCCCCAAACTGGACTTTAGCCCCCCCGGGACATCCGTCGCCCCCCCACAGCCCCGCCCTGTGCCAGGACAGCCCCAAAGCAGCGCCCGGCCCCAGACACCCAGCAAGGGGCAGGAACCCCCCAGCCCACGCCCCCAAATCAAAGACAAGGCCTCTGGCATCTCCACCATCTTTAATGGACAAGACAACGATCCCGCGGACGCAGCTCGGTGACCCTGCCGGGCTCCCCCGCGCCGTCCCCATTCCAGAGGGCACAGGGGGCTTGCAATCTCTGGTGTCCCCCCCGCCAGCACTGTCATGGGTCCCCACTGTGCTCTGCCCCCTCCCCACAACCTCCGACTGCAGCCCCACAGCGCCCAGAACGCAGCTGGGACATTCCCAGTGCCATCGGTGCAAGGAGCAAAGGGAAGTGTCCCCAAATGGCGATGCTGCAGGACTCTCAGTCCCACCCAGTGCCACATCTCTGATCCCTGACCCGCCCCGAGCACAGCCGGTGACAGAACCGACTCCCGGCCAACCCCGGGGGCAGGGGGGCCAGTGTCAGTGAACCCCCGAGCTCTGGGCGGGGGGGGGCTCAGCCATGCTCCCCGTCTCCCCAGTCTGCAGCTGGCGGATGTGCTGGTCCAGGAGAGCCGTGAGGTGCGCGCAGCCACGCTGGAGCAGAGAGGAGGTTTGGGAGGGCAGGAGGGCCAGTGCACCCACCGTCTGGCCCTGGGCAGCTTCCAGCGGGGGCAGCTTGGCAAAATTCTCCACACCCTGCCTGCTCAGGATGGTGTCGTCGATGCAGGCTCCTGGGAAAGAGGAGAAGAACTGAGAACAGCAGATGAGGTGCCAGAGCCAGCGCCACTTCATCTTCCACTGGTGCTAAAGAAAGGGGCACTCCTGCAAACCCCCTCCTGCCCATTCCCTTGTTTTACTGGACACGACAACGATCCTGCAGATGCAGCCCCGTCAGCGTGGGCCCTGCACAAGGGAGGACCCCTCCCCAGCAACAGCCGGGAGCCCCAGACAGATGGGGACGCAGGGAAGGCTCTTACCAAGGAGGTTGACCTGCGGAACTCCCTTCAGCACCCGCAGCATCTCCTTCACCTTCGCGTCCGGGCTCACCAGCAGGATGTTGCGCGTCACGAAGAGAGGGAGGAGGTTCTTGTACTTGGACTGGGACAGCATGGGTCTGACAATCTGGGGGAGACACCTCTCAAAATGCAGCTTTTCACCCATCCCAGGTCTCATCCGCCGTCCACCCCTGACAACTGCACTGGGATCTGCCCCGGCAGCTCTGTCCCTACCTCATTCAGGACAAACTTGACGTGAATGTTGTGCTTCCGGAGGTAGTGCCTCATCAGCACCACGTCCTCGTCGGGCATGGAGTTGTACTGGCAGATGGCGATCATGCGATTGTCCCGGAACACCTCCTCCACCTGCCGCCGCAGCAGCCGCACGTAACCATCGTCCTGCGGGGAGGGAGCAGCAATAGGGCCGACGGGGAGGGACAACGGCTGCTGCCCCCCCCAGATCAGACCCTGAAAACGGACCCTCTGCTGTGCCGTGCTGCCACAGATCAGAACTCACCTGTTTTCCAGCACTTGATTAACAACTGGGGCATCTCCCAGCCCCAAAGAACGTGATTAAAAGGGGCAGCAAACACCCCGCAGAGCTCTCGTACACACCAGCGCCAGGCAGGGCTCTCCCGTGGGTCTGCGGACCCCGTGTTAAACCCTCGGAGCCGAGCACCCCCACGGGGGTGCCCAAACCCCCGGTCTCCCCGGACAACGAGCCCCCACGCCGGGAAATTACCTCCTGGGGAGCTTCCCTCCTGGGGCCCAGGCAGCCCGGCGGGACGGCCGGCCGCGGGGCCAGGTACTCGGTGACGGCCATGAGCTTCTGGCGCTGGAAGTGCATGGCCTTCCAGTGCCGGGTCACGGCCTTGGAGCCGCGGCGGACGAGCTGCAGGGCGGGCAGCCAGCCTGCGGAGAGGGGGCCCGCGGGCCGCGCTCAGCGCCGCGGCCCCGGGGAGGCCGGGCCGCACACACGCCCTTCCCCGCCAGTCCCCCGTCCCCCCGAGCCCCGTTCGGAGCGGCCCAGCCCCGTTCGAAGCTACTCACCCCGCCGCCACGGCGCAACCCCGCTCAGCGCCGCCATCCCTGCCGCGGGAGCGCAGAGGCTTGTGGGAAGGCGGCGGACCGGCGCTGCGCATGCGCGGAGAGGACGCGCGGCGCTGCCAGGACGACCGGCGCCCCGCCCCTTCCGGCCCCGCCCGTCTCCTAGCAACGGGCACGCTGCGGCTTGCGCTCCCGCCGGAACCCGGGAACCCCCCGGTCCCGGTCTGGGGGTGTCTGTGCCCCCCAGCCCGGGGGACTGGTCCCGGTGACCCCGTCCGGGGGTCTATGTGCCCCCCAGCCCGGGGATCCCAGCCCCATGGTCCCCCCCAGCCCTGGGGTCTCTCTGCCCCACCCGGAGGTCCCCGTGCTGAGCCCCCTCAGCCCCGTAGTCCTGTCCACAGTGACCCCCTCGGCCCACAGGTTTCTGCCCCACATCGCCTCAGCACCCTGCCCCGTGCGGAGGGCGAGGGGGCCAGCACAGCCCCCCCCAAACACCCACCCCATGGCCCAAAGAAGGGATGAGGAGCCAGGCCAGCACCCACCCACCACGGCTGGGCAGCGGGAGATCCTTGGGGGTGAGTGAGCCATTGCAGGGGCTGCTCCTGTGTCAGCCTGGAGGGGGGGGTTGGGGGAGCTGGACCCCACATCACTCCGGGTTCCCCACAGGTCGTGAGTCCCCAGGGCTGACCCTCACCACCAGCCTCATCAACACAAGGAACCCTCCGCACCCTGAGAGCCGGTGAGGGTGCGCACAGAGCCCACCCCCACCGCCCAGCCTGCCGGGGGGGTCTCTGGCCAGAAGGGACACCCCGAGCACCCCCCTTCCTCCAGATCCACCGAGCTGCTGTCCCCCCCGACCCTCCGCTTGGACCGGGAGAACATCTGCGCTATCGGGAGGCTCTGGAGCCTGCGGGAGATCCGCAGCCTCTACCTGCAGCAGGTAAGACACAGCGGCAAACACCCCCACGAACACCCCCAGCTCTGCTCCACGCTGGCATCAGCCATCTGGTGGTTTTCAAACTCACACGAGGAGCCTTGGGGTCCTGCTGAACTCTGCCAGGTCCCCCGTGCCTGTCACAGCCCTGTACCCTCTCCATAAAGCTCCCGTGGCAGTGCTGGGACTTCACACCTTGGGGCAAACCCAAGGTGCTCCCAAACTCGGAAAAAAAAAAAAACGTTTCCCCTTTTTTTTTTTCCTTTTTTTTTTTTCCAGAACCAAATTGAGAAGATCGAGAATCTGGGCTGTTTTCCCAACCTGCGGTATGGGCAGCTCCTGCCCCTGAGGAGACAGCTCAGAGGACAGCAGGGCTCCCTCCTGCGTCGGGGGCTTCAAGGAGCAGTGGGGTCCCCCCTTACACCCCTGTGCTCCGCAGGTTCCTCTCCCTGTCCGGCAACCGCATCCGCAGGGTGGAGAACCTGCAGCCCCTGCGACACCTGCGCGTCCTCGACTTGTCCCACAACCAGATCCAGACGCTGGACCCAGGTGGGATGCAGGGACGGGGCCACAGGCAGGAAAGGGAAGGACAGAGGGGGTTTGGTGGAGTGGGGGTCAGGTCCCATCTCAGAAGCTTTTTCTGCTTTCTCTGATCTCTGCAGACGAGCTGCCCCGCAGCCTCTGGCTCCTGGACTTAACGGGGAATGAATGCACCCACCAGCACGGATACAGGTGGGTCAGTGGGGCATGTGAGGGGGAGCAGAGGGGGAGAGAGAGCCCCCCAAATCACATGAGCCCCTCAGCAAGGTACAGCCCCCCCCAGATAACAAATAGAGCCTGAGCCCCCCACCCAAACCCCAGAAATGCGAATCTCTGCCTCGGTCGGCAGCACAGAGCAGTGCTGGGGGGTCGATGCTGGGGTGGACATGGTGCCAGGGGGTTCAGTGCCCCCCCAGGGTGCTCCCAGCAATGGGGGAACATCTGCTCTGCCTCTGGTGCTTGCAGAGAGCGGGTGCTGGGGGCCCTGCCTCAGCTCCTGCAGCTGGACACCCAGCCCGTCCGCGAGGAAGAGGAGGAAGGAGGCTCCTCTGGCAGCGAGGACGAAGACAACGAGTCTCTCTCTGAGCCGAGCGGCCCTTTCACCGCAGACAAAGGTGCCCAGACTGACGCGGGACACGTCACACGCTCGGGTCCCTCTGTCCCCAAGGGTGACAGGGCTCTCGGGTGGCTGTGCCCGGTCTCCTGTAACTCCCTCCCGCTCTGTCCCTGCAGATTTCTTTGCGGACCTGCAGCAGGAGCTGGCCGGGCGCTCGTGGCGGCGGCGCAGGGAAGCCCTGAGCGAGCACCGGGCCCGGCTGGAGGAGCTGGAGACGCTGCGGGAGCGTCAGGCTCTGCTGCTGAGCCCCAGCGAGGAAGGAGCCGCCTGCACCGTGGCCCCCGCGAGGGCTCAGCCCCATCCCCACGCGAAGCCGGGGACTCAGCTGCCACCCCTGCCAGCACCTGGCAGGCAGCACGACTGCCTGCAGCCCCGCACCAGGGCTCCGGAGGAGGAGAATCGCGCCAAAGGAGCAAGAAACAGGCAGTTACCCCCGATCCCCTGCGCCAGCACGGCACTGCGCGGGTGGGATTAAAACTACTTTATTCCTACGTCAGTCTGTCTGTCTGACACAGAGCTCCCAGCCCTGGGGGGGCACCGGCCGCTCAGCCCCGTGGTGGGAACAGACACACGGGGCTGCTGGACCCCAAGTCCTGCTCCACATCCCTCTCCTTCCCCTTGCGCCCGCATTTCGGGCCACGGTCACCTCTCCAAAGCGCCGATTCCTCCGGGGCAAGACGGGGCAGGGGGCTTACATGTAGACCTTCATTTCTGCCTCCACGCAGTCGAAAAAGAGGTCGGCCAGCTCCTCAGGGCGGGGGGTCACCGTGCCCCCCAGCAGCGCCTTCATCCCCTCCAGCCCCTGCCTCTCCAGCTCCTGCAGCGTCTCCAGCAGCTTCTGGCCCCGCTCCTGGTTGGGAGGAGAGCTCAGACCGGGAGCCCTCTGGGACTTTGACAGCGTCCCACATCACCGGGGATCCCGCGGCAGCGGCTGGGGAGGGGTCTGCGCTACCTCGTCCCTCTCCATCAGCTCCAGCGCCGCCTGATGCCGGCGGTAGAGCTGGTGCCGCCGATCCACCACGCTGCGGAACCGCGGGATCTGCTTGGCGGGGTCATCGCGGAAGGTGGGAGATATCACCTGCGGCACGGGCTTGAGCCCCGGGGCGAAGACGAAGGGCTTGAAGACGGACCTGCCAGAGAGGAGCCGCGGGGAGCTGGCGCCGGCTCTGCCGCGTCCCTGCCGCCCCCGCAGCAGGGCTGTCCTCACCTGGAGGGGTCGGGGGTGGCTGTGAAGAAGTGGACGCAGGGCACGGCGGGGTCACGGGGCAGCACGGACACCATGCTGCCCGCCGTGCGGAACCCCTCCGAGTCCACACAGATCCCGCTGGGCTTGTCCCGCAGGATGGCCATGAGCGTCTCCGCCGTGATGTGACCTGCCGGGGAAGGGACGGCCATGTCACCAGCGCCAGCCGGGGGTGGCCGTCCCCATCCCCTGTCCCCATCCGTGTCCCCGTCCCCACCTGCGTGCTGGCGCAGCAGCTCCCGGCCGGCGCGGTAGCGGGCTTTGGCAGCCTCCATGCGAGCGGGCTGGTGCGTCAGGGAGAAAACCTCGGCGAAGCTGAACTCGCCATCCCCGCTCCACCAGCCCTGGCTGCGCGCGCGCTGCCGCAGCCCCGCGTGCTCAGCCGTGATCTCCCTACCGATGCTCAGCTGGTTGGAGATGTTGCGGCTGCCCTCTGCAAAAGCGAAGGGGGCTCAGGCTGGGTGGGGGGCACAGGGCTCCCCGTCCTCCCATAGAACCAATCCCCGTGTACCCCGGATCCGCTGGGCTGCCCAGTACTGCCCGGCCGTCTCCAGCACCCAGGCCTCGGCGCGGTCGGCCAGCAGGAAGGTGTTGTGGTAGACAAAGGGCACCGGCTCCTCCTTGCAGCTCCCGCCTTGGCCATAGCGCTCCAGCAATGCCGTGATCACCTCCACGGCCTCCCGGGCAGAGCTGCCGCGCTCCAAGCCCAGCCTGCCGCGCCGGCAGCACCGTGTCACCCGGCGTTGGGGGACAGCGCAGGAGCGAGGGGACAATCACGACATGGTGCTCACCTCACCAGGTCCATCCCCAGCAGCGCCTCGTCCTCCCCCACGGGCTCGCGGGTCCAGACGCCCTCGTTGCCCACGCAGACGCCATGCTCGTTAGCGCCCATCTCAGCACCCCAGAGCCAGGCGGGTCGGCTCAGCACCACTGCGTGCGTCCTCTCCGCCTGTTCGATCTCCAGGTACGTGCACTTGGTGGGGAGAGCGGGGCTGAGACCTGGCACGCTCAGCACACTGTCCCCCGCAGCCACCCTGGCCCCAGCGCCATCTCACCTGGACTTTGTCCCCGGGACGGTGGGTGGCGGCGGGGACGTAGACGACCTCCTGGACCTCATGGCGCGGCCGGTCGGCGTTCTTGGCGAAGATGACGGCGGGCACGGCGGTGTGCGGCGGCAGCGCCACAAAGCAGTCGCAGGATGAGGGCGTGGGATCCTTCCCTGCCATCCTAAACCCAGCGAGGGGATGCGGGGGGCACCCAGGGGGATGTCACCCCCTTGTTCCTGCCCTGGGTGTGTCCCCAGGGTCCCTGTGGGGCTGGCAGCCCTGGGGACGTGGGGGGTTTTAGAGGGGGGTGATGTGGTCCCTGGACCTGGGGGTACATCAGGGACCCCATCCCTGGGTGGTACCTCCTGTCCCGGGTCCCCGCAGCCCTGCACCGACCGGAGGCGCCCGCCTGCACCGACCCGGTAACCGGGATCCCGCGCACCGACCGCGGGCGGGACCCGCACCCGCACCGCCCCGGTAACCGGGTCCCCCCGCATGAAACCCCTTCCCGGGACCCCCGGGACCCCCCGCTCCCACGAACCTGCCGCCGCTGCCGCCGCCGCCGCCGCCCGGTCCCGCCCCCCGTCCCGCCCCGTCCGGGCGACGGCGGCGCCCCGTGGCCGGAGGCCGCACAGCGGCAGCGGGCGGGGACCGGCACCGGCACCGCCGTGGGGCGCGGGGGGACCGGAGCCCAGAGGAGCCCGCGGGTTGGGATCCCAGTTCCCTCCCGCCCCCTGGGGCAGGAACGGGGAACCCGGGTATGAGCTGGGAGGTCCCGTGGGGCAGAGTCCCCCGTGGGCAGCTCCCCGTGGGCGCGCCCGCCGCGCGGTATGCGGGCAGACCTGCCGGGCAGCGCCTGCCTGCGGGGGGGCACCCTGGGCACCCGCCCGGCGCATCCCGGTGTGCGAGGCCGGGCTGGAGGGGTGCAGGATGCGCCGGCCCCCGGGGCACTCAACTGGTCCCCACCCGGGTCACCCCCGAGCCCCCGGCACCTTCCTGCACTCCCATCCCGAGAAGGCACAAGGGTGGGGGTCGGGGCGCCCGGACGCCTGGGTCCCTTGGCAGCGATGGGTGGGGGTCGGGGCGCCGGTAGCCTGGGTCCTTTGGCAGAGACAGAGCCGGAGAGCCGGAGCGTGGAAAACACGCGGCGTTTATTCCAGTACAAAACCCCAACCCACAGCCCTGCAGCCTCTTCACAGCACAAACGCTCCCCTCGCCGGGGGGGGGAACACCCCTCGCCCGCAGCCGCAGCACCCCCGGGGCCACCCCGCTCCCGGGGTCCTCCCGCTCGCCTTCACCCCCCGCAGCCGCCTCCCGCCCCGGGCCGGGGCTCGGTTCGGGGGGACACCCGGGGCCCCCGGCCGGGCCGGTTCCTCCCTGCCCCGGGGGGGCGGCTCGGGGGTGGGAGCCGCGGCGGTTCGGGGCGCGGGGCCGGGATCCCCACGCCGCAGCAGGCTGGACTGGTTTCGGCGGGTGGGAGCCGGGCTCCGTCCTTCCCCACCCGGTTTTACAGCCTCCGTTGCCCCATCGCGGCAGGCAGGGCCCCCGGGGGTGCGGGGGCAGAGCGCACCTGCGGCCCCTCCTCGCAGCCCCCCAGCTCTGAAGGGGATGGGGGGCAGCTCGGTGAGGCTGAGCCCCCAGCCCCGGTATCACCAAGGGACCCTTTGCTCGGTGTTTCCCCCCCAGCCCACCCCCCCGGTGGCTGCAGCATAGGCGACCCCAACACACTGGAGCCCCTGGTTGCTACCAGAGCCGGGCTGGGCTACCAAAATCTTTTGGGCCATCAGCATGATGCTGTGGCACCCTGGGGAGGGTCCAGAGCCCCCTGGGGTCCCCTTGGGAGAAAAAATCCCAGCTGGGGGCACCAAGGGGGAATTTTTGTGCTGGAAAAGGCAAATGCCGGAGTCGGGGACGTCCTTCAAGAGCTGCGGGCAGCCCAGGTCACCCGAGTCCTGCGGAGGGACGGTGGCAGCTGTGCTGGGGCTGGGGACAGGTCCCCACGGGCCCCCCCAGTGAGACTTCACCTCGTGCTGGGTTTCTCCAGCCCCACAGCTTGTCCCCAGCCCCATGGCACAGCGGGGCAGCCATCGGCCCCTCCCGCACCGATGGGGACGGGGACAAGGATGGGGACAGGGATGGGACCCTGTGAGGGGTGCTGGCCCCCTCCCCATCCAAAAGGCCCATGGCCATAGCTGAGATGCCCACTCTGCCCGAGTGGCAAAGCCTGGCTTCACCTTAATAAAATAATAATAATAATTAATAATAATAATAATTAATAATAATAATAATAAAACAATCAAAAGCAAAGGTCTCGGGGTGCCCTCTGGGCACAGACCCCACTTGACTTCACCTCCACCCCTTCTCCCCAGACCCTGGGGTGCTCCGAGCCCGGGCAGCCCCCACAGCCCCAGACACAGGCCCCCCAGAGCCCCAGGAGGGGCCCATGCTGAGACATCGGCCCCCCCCAAATCTTCCCCCTACCCAGATTCCCAACTGGTGTGAACTGGTGCTGGCTGGGGGAGGCAGAGCCGGGGGAGCCCCAGGTGCCCCGAGCAGCCTGTAAGCCACATCCCACCCAGCCCCACTGTTGCCCCCCAGCACCCCCCCAGTCCCAGGTTCAGCGTCTCCTTCTGTGTCCAAGGGGTTCCATCAAAATCAGGGGATAAGACCCAAAAGGTCCAAAAAACGAGCACTTTGTGGACTGTTAGGCAGGGGGAAGGACAGATAGGGGGTCCCCTAGGGGAAGTGGGAGTGGCCCCAGGGGAGGAAAGACACGGGGGTGTCCCAGGGTGTCCCCAGGAGATCCAGAGACCTGGGAAGGGACAGCTATGGGGTCCCCGGGGGGGACAGGCAGCATGCACGGGGGAGACAACAGGTTCCCTGGAGATACAGGATCCCGGGATGGGACGGCTACGGGGCTTTGGGGGGACAGGCAGCATGCACGGGGGGACAGCTGGGGTCCCCTGGAGATATGGGGTCCCCAAGACACCTGCAGCACACACGGGGGGAGGGCTGCCGTCCCCAAGGGGGTCCCCAGGAGCCAGGCATGCCCGGGGGATCCCCCGCAGCGGTGGGGTGCCGGGGGGGCGGGCGG
>VWYH01002607.1:404302-441313 GCA_013399365.1 Pampusana beccarii | reverse complement strand
CTGGGTGTGGGAAAGCTGCAGGTGTGCGCTTGGGCAACCGCCCGCCGCCGCACCACGCGCCGCCGCGGCCCCCGCGGCCCCCCCACCAAGCAGGATTTTTTTTTTTTTTTTTCCCAGTTTAGCCTTGGTTTGGGCCAAAAAAATGGGTTTGCGCACCCAAACCCACAGCCAAAGCAGGGCTCCAGGGGATGTGGGACCCCCACCAGCCCAGCATCCCCAGCCAGGGCAGGGGGGCCACGGGCACCCCCAGGCTCTTGTGTGCACCCCTGGGGGTGCCAAAACCTCACGGGTGCCGAAAAACTGTGGCTGTCACGGGGTGGGGGCAGAGCCCGGGACACCAAGGGGTTGGGGGGGGCCACAGGGAGGGGGCCGGGGGGCTGCGGCCGCCCTCCCTGAGTGAAGGCTCCCGGGTTTCTCCTCTCTCCCTCTCTCCTTCTCCTTCCTCCCCTCCAGGGCTGGACGTGCCTGGGCAGCGCCGGCTCCTTCGGCGCCCATTGATGTTCCTCCCAACCAGCCCCGCCGCTGCCAGCAGCCTCCCGAAAAAAAACGATTTGGGAAGCCGGGGGAGGATGGGGGGGGAGGACCGGGGCGGGAGAGCGGGAGCGGGACAAGTGAAACTGCCGCGGGGCGGCTCCGGCGCTCCCCAACCGGCCCCCGCACGCGTCCCCCCCCTCCTCGCTTCGAGCACAAGGTGTTGAGCACAAGGTGCCAGCCCTGTGCCCCCCACCCTGACACCCTTCAGAGACCGGCCCCGAAGGGTGCCCCCGCCCGGGGTCCTCCCCGCCTCCATCCGCGCCCCCCCCGGGGCTCAACATCTCAGTTTGTGGGGGCAGCGTTCCCCCCCTCGGGCTCCCTCTTGCCTCCCTTGCCGGCCGACGGGTCCCCGGCGCCCTTGACCTCGGGTTCGCCCCCATCCTTGCCCCCATCGTGCGTCTTCATGTGCTTGCCCAGGTGGTCGCTGCGCATGAAGACGCGGCCGCAGACGGGGCAGGAGAACTTCTTGGCGCCCGTGTGGGTCTGGAGGTGCCGCTGCAGCTCGTCGGAGCGGGTGAAGCGCTTCCCGCAGAACAGCCAGTTGCAGACGAAGGGCCGGTCCCCGCTGTGCCAGCGCAGGTGGGCTTTCAGGTGGGACGTCTTGGCGTACGCCTTCCCGCAGCCGGGGATGTGGCAGTTGTGCAGGTGCTTGCGCTTCACCCCCTCGGGGCAGGGGCCCCCCCTCTCCGCCTCCTGGCAGTTGGGGCAGCGACACGCCGCCTGCCCCCCGCCCCGCGGAACCGCACGACGGGCCCCCTTGGGCCGCCCGCCGCCCTCCACCTCCGGCCCCCGCGGCTCGGGGGGACCCTCCAGTGCCTTCGCCCCCTCCGCTCCCAGCAGGTGCTGGGTGGGGGGGGGCAGCAGGTGGGCGGGGGGGGCGCAGAGCTGGTGTTCCCCCCCGCCGTACCCCCCCAGGGCCGGCGGCAGCCCGGGGTGCCCGGGCACCTGCAGCCCCCCGCCCTGCCCGGGGGGCAGCTCCATCCAGCTGGCTCCGGCGTGGAGGTCCCACCAGTTGACGCCTCCCTCTTCGCCGGGGGGGCCGGGATGCGGGGGCCGAAACCAAGGCTCGTAGGGATGCGCCATGTCCGGGGGGGCCGGCAGCAGCTTGGTGTAGGCGCCGGGGGGGCCGTCGGCGGGCAGGTCTAACCGCGGGGGGCCATGGGGCTCGTAGGTGCCGGGGGTGGCGAAGGCGGCGTCGGGACCCGCCAGCGGCAGCTCCGGGGGGGGCAGCGGGGAGGCGAAGTCGGCGGCACCCGCCGCGGTGCTGCCGTGGGGCTGGAAGGGCTGGAGCGGCTGCAGGTCCAGGGGGGCCGGGGAGGCGCGGGGTGCGTCGGAGGGCTGGGTCCCCAGGGAGCCGCAGACCGCTGTCAGCATTGCCGAGCGGCGCGGGGCGGAGGCGCAGACAGACCTGCGGGGCCAAGGAGGGGCGAGCGGGGAGAGAAGAGCTGTGAGAAGAGGGGGGGTCACACCTCCGAACCCCCTGCCCCTGTCCCCACCGGCACAAGGAGGGGTTTGGCACCGGTAACGGCACCAGCACCGATACCCACCCCGCACCAACACGGTCCCGCTGTGGCACAGGTGACAGCGTCCCCAGCGCCCATCACCCGTGATTTGGGGGACATCCCTGCCCTGCCAAGGTGGTTTCTCTGCTCTGCAGCCCACTGTGACAGCAGGATGGTGGTGCCAGGCAGAGGACACCCCTCGGCACCCACCCCTGTGGACCTGGTGCCAGTGGGTCACATCTGTGGCCCAACGGAGTCAGTGTCTAATTCCAAAATCTAAGGAAGCCACCAGCATCTGCCTTGTCACCTCCCCAGCCATGTCCCTCCGACACAGCAAGGGTCCCCAAGGGGACACGAGTGTCATCTCCAAGCCCCTGTCCCAACCACGGTGAGGACACAGCACCCACAAGGTCACCCCGGTTCTCCCACGCCGCAGCCAGGCTGGGAAACCATCGTTCCCGTCTCTGCTCCTGCCCCAAGCCCCTGGCCCAGCAGGGAGCCCCCAGGAGGAAAACACACCCGGGGGGGGGCTGCACCCCCAGGCTGGCAGCAGGAGTGGGACGGGCTTGGGGAGGCAGCGGAGCCCGGGGCCGAGCCACCGGCGGCCCTTTGAAGCCGATCTCTGGGCTGCCTGCGCCCGCAGCCCCGGCCCCCCAGGCACCCGCTGCACCCCCGGCCCCCCAGGCACCTGCTGCCTCCCCGGCACGGCGGCCGTGACTCACCGGGAGCTTTGCAAACCCCACTGGGGACGGGCCCCACCCCGGTGTTGAAATCCACCTGCCGCCACCGGCTCCCGCCCCCCGACTTCCCACTGGCGCCGCGGTGGGGGGCGGCTGAGACCCTCCTCCCCACAGACCCCTGCTGTCCCCTCCTGCCACTATCAGCCTCTCCCAGACACCCCCAGCGACGGGGAGAGACCCCCAGGGAGACACCTGGAGGGTGCTGAAGCTTTTGGGGTGGGGGAACCCCTGCACAAAGGGGCCAGACCCCCAGAGCCCCCTCATCCCCAGCACTATGAGCCTGGGGCAGTGAGGGGGTGCCTAATGAGACCCCCTCCCAGTTACACGGGGACTCTGTTTTCTCCTGCCAGGTGGCACCAGGGAGGGCAGGGGGACCCCAAGGTGTGGGGTAGGAGTTGGGGGCTGCCAAAACCCCCCAAGAGGACCCATCTCCAACTGCAATACCAACACCTGGTGGGTTTGGCCTCGAGCTGGTGCTGGGGTGGTCACGGGTGGGACGAGCCCCCCAGGACCAGCAACCTGAGCAGGTTTTGGGGTGCCACTCCTCAGGGGGAGGCTCAGCTGTGCCCACCCCAACCCTGGGAGGGGGTTGGCACCAATAGCAGGGGTGTCTCTTGGGGACCGTCTCTGCCTCCTGGGGATGCCGGCGGGGCAGGTGACAGCTGGTACCGAGGGGGGGTCATGGCTCCAAACCCAGCACTGGCCCCAGTGTCCTGAGCCCCCCCAGACCCCTGCGGGTGCCAAATTTGGGCCACGACCATGAAACCCCACAATGATGGCTCTTTGTGGGGCTATGCAGTGGCAGCCAGCACCACACAGGGCTCCCCAGATCTGGGGATGGAGGGGACATCACAGGGATGTCCCCCAGCCCCCCAGTCCCGACGGGAGGAGCAGGGACCTTCCGTGGGGTGCCGGGCAGGTCTCACCCAACACAGACCCGGCACAGCCACACCACGGCGGGCAGCGATGGCCACGGCTCTCCCGGTGCACCCCACTCCAAACATCCCCCCCGGCTCGGGGGTGCCACTGGGACCGAGTCCCGAACCGTGTCCCCACCGCACGCAGCCGGGTCACGACACCTGCACCACAGCTGCACCCTGTCCTGCTCCAAAGCCAGGGAACGGGGACCAGCACTGGGTTGGGGGGCACTGGGAGGGGCACCCCCTCCCCATGTCCCTGCCCAGCCACGCGTGGAGACTCCCGGGGCGTTTTTCCATCCGGGGATGACGACAAAAAAATCCCCCAGCGTCCCCCCCCTCCACCCTGGCGGGGCTCGATGGCGACGCGTTGGCCATTTCACCGCAGGGAAACTGAGGCACCGGCGAGTGATGCGTCCCCGTGAGTCACGGTCCAGGCTGGGCAGAGGCGGCTCTGCCGTGTCCCAGCCCAGCCGGTGCCTCGCCCCGCGGCGGGGCTGGGCGGGCAGCGCTGCCCTCGGCCCCGGCCCCGGCTCCGGCCCGACCGGGCGCGGGCAGCCCCGACGGGTGGGTCGGGAACGGCCGTCGGCGCCGGTGCTGCGCGTTTGGGGGTTGCCGCGGGTTTGAGGGGGATGCTGTAGGTTCTGGGGGGGATGCTGTGGGTTTGGGGGGATGCCGTGGGTTCGGGGGTGATGCCGTGGGTTTGGGGCGATGCTGTGGGTTCAGGGCGATGCCGCCGACTCGCCGCACTCGCCCCACCACCCAGCCCACAGCAACGCTCCCCGGGGCCCGAGCGAAACTCCCCGGGCTTTGAAGCGGGGACAACACCGGTGGCGACGCGGGGGGGCCCAGCCCGCCCAGCCCCCTGCCTCACATCCCCGCACCCGGGCTTGGAACCGACGTGGGGTCCCTGAGGGGCGTCGGGGGGGTCCCGGCCCCAAGGGAGGGGGATTCCCGCTGTAAACGCGGGGTGAGGACAGCGCGTCGCGAAAGGCGAAGGGGCCGGGAGCCCCGGGGCTCGGTGGCCAGTGGACACGGCGTGGTGGCAAGCAAAGACTTGCCGGGCTGGGCAGGGCCGGGCCGGTGGAGCCGCCAGCAGCACGTTCCCAGCCGCCGGTCGGGGCGGCCGCAGCTCCCTGACCCGGCCGGGGGTCCCTCCCGGGGGTCCCCGCCGCCGCCCACCCTCCCGCCGCTCCGGCCGTCGGGGCTCCGGGAGCGGGCACCGCCGGGGGTACGTACGGGTTTAGCGGCGGCGAGTTCCCGGTGGCTCCGTCCTCATCGGCGTGGCGTGGGCGCTGGCTCCCGAGGGGACCCCGAGGGACCCGTGCGGCTCCCCAGGGACCGGGGCACCCACTGGGCCGGGCGAGCAGGAATGGCTGGGTCCCAGCCCGGCTCCCGGCTCTTCCCTCCTCCCCACCGTCCCAGCTCCACCCTCCCCGGCCCAGGTGATTTTAACCCTTGGAGGCAGAGCCTCAGCCCCGCCGCTTGACAGGAGCCTGGTCCCGGGCTCAGGATCCGGCGCATGAAAGGGGAGGGAGGGGACGGGAAGTTCGCAGCAGACACCGCAAACAGGGGGGTAATTAAAGAAGAAAGAAACAGCCGCCTCCCGCCCGCGCCCGTGGCCGCCCTCCTCCTGCCACCCTCCTGCCAAACCCCCCCGGGGACCCTCCGGCACCCCACCGAGCCCAGCCGGCTGTCCCCACACCCAGGGCTGGCACCCGGAGGTGGCTTCTGCTCCTGCCCCCAGGGATGTCACCCGTCCGGGTGGGGGGCTCACTGCACCCCCGTTGCTGCTCAGCCCCATCCCATGGGGAGAATGGGACAGGGACAGGTGCAGGGGGCCAGTTTTGGGGCCAGAGCTGGACCCACAGAGCAGGATGGTGGCACCCACCGTGACCCGGATGGATTCAGGACACCCTAAAAGGGTCCAGGAGGTCCCGGCTGAGCCCGTTCCCACTCATCTGGGAGGTATCGGACCCTACCAGCTCCTGTCTCCCCATGACCGCGGCTGCCAGCGCAAGGGGTTGCCAGGAGGGAGAAGCCCCAGGAGCTGCCAGGCGGCAGCACCACAGCCAGAGGAGCCACTTAATCACCGCGGCGTCGTGTCCCTGTTTCCACAGCCAAAATCCCCAGGCCGGTGCAGGGCTGGCTGCTGCTGGCCACGATCCACGTGGACTCTTGCGGCCCTGGGGAAGCCCACCCCACTCCAAAGCCCACGGGAAAAGGCGCTGGTGCCTCTACAGAGCCCGGACCTCGTCCGGCAGCACCTCGAGCCCAGCCGGCCGGGCCCGGCGTGCCGGCGCGTGGGAGCCCACATCTCCCCGGCACGCTTGCCAAGCGCCCGGCCGGGCGGAGGGCACGGGGAACTCCTTCGCCATGGGGAAAACTCTCCTGGTTTTCATCATCCCAGGGATGGCTCCACAGCCGCCGCCGAAACGCGGCTGCCTGTGGGGTGAGGGTGGCCCCACGGCTCGGACGGGCACCGCGATGGGGACACCGCGATGGGGACGCCAGGACAGATGGGGCAGGCGGCAGGGCAAGCTGCGGATGGGGACTTGGCTGTAAATAGATGGTGACGAACACACGCTCTGGTGTGCAAGTGCTCTGTGGGGCACATGGGGGCTGCAGGGGGACCCCAGCCCCAGGGCCTTGCTGTTTCTGCCCCCCTGCACCTGCCCGGGAGGTGCTGGGGGCCATTCCCATGGGGATGCTCCAGCCTGGGGATGCCCCAGCACTGGTCAGGCAGGGGTGGTGGCCCTGGGTTCCCCGGCGCCATGTGGCAGCCACCAGCAGCTCTGCGGGGCAGGGAGCAGTTTGCAAACTTTGAGTGTGCAGCTCCAGGCACCAGCCAGACCAATCCTCATCCTCATCCTGATCCCAATCCCCAGCCTGATCCCAGTCCCCAGCCTGGCTTTGCCACCACAGCGAGCAGGGTCCCCCCAGTGTCCCTTTCCCGTCCTTGGCTGGGGGTCCCAGGTGCCATGGCCATAGAGGGACTGCAGGGCAGGAGGACGTGGGACACCACACATGGGACACCACGTGCCTCCTCTGGGGACAAGGACCTAGGGAGGCCCCAAGCTGCCCACACCATCAGTGCCCGGCCCCAGGGCCCCCCCAGGATCCTGTGGATCCATCTCAAAAAACGGCTCCAGGGCTGGGGGGAAAGGAGCAGCCAGGGCCACCGGGGGCTGAGAGCCTGTGGCTGGATGGGGAGGTAACACGGGGCTGTGGGGACAGTGAGGACCGGGGTTCTGTGGGGAGCGGGGGCTCCTGGAGCCACGTGGAGCGGAGCTGGAGCTCTGGCTGGGACACATGGGGAGGAAATCGTGCCGATGCTGGAGGATTTGAGGGGGCATCTCCTCCTCGCCACAGAGCGTCTGAAACCCCGAGCTGTGCCTTGAAATTACAGCTAATTACAGAGCCCATTTGCATACATTACAAGGAGAGAGGCAAATATCTCCAATCCCTCTCGAGTGCTCTGGCAGCAGGAGCCGCTCCAGCTGCTTTGGGGGAGACCAAGGGGCAGCCGGGGGGGTCCTGGGTCCCGCACAGAGCTGGGGTGGGAACAGGAGGGGTCGGTGCCTCTGGCATGGGGGCTGGGGACACCCCTGTCCCCAGGGGGAGATAGAAGTGGGGGAAGGAGGGATGGGTGGGTGGGCAGAGGGATTGAGGACAGAGCGATGGAGGAGGAGGGGGCTGGAGGGACGGAGGAGGAGGGGTGTCCCCCCAGGCCCTGGAAGGATGGTGGGGACAAAGGGACAGCCCCGTCCCCTCCCCGCCCCGGGGCAGGACACTTCAAACGGCTCCTGGCGCGGGGAGCGCCGGCAATTTCCTGCGCTGCCATCGCACTAATTGCTGTCTGTGGGGGGAGCGGGGCCAGCTGGGTGCTGGAGGCGTGTGCAGGTGTGTGTGTGTGTGCAGGTGTGTGTGTGTGTGCAGGTGTGTGTGTGTGTGCAGGTGTGTGCAGGTGTGTGTGTGTAGGTTTGTGCAGATGTGTGCATGCGTGTGCATGTATGTGCATCCATGTGCACCTGTGTGCATGCGTGTGTAGTGCTGCTGCACGTACGTGCAGGCACGTGTATGCGTGTGCATGTGTGTGCATGTGTGCGCAGCGCTGCTGCATCTGCTGCATGTGTGTGCATGCACGTACATGTGTGTGCAGTGCTGCTGCATGCATGTGCACGTGTGTGCATGCGTGTACAGCGCTGCTGAATGCGTGTGCACGGGTGTAAATTGCTGCTCCAGCTCCCTGTGCACACCTGCGTGCGTGTGTGTGTGCACACCCGCTGCCTGCAAGTGCCCACCCACGCGTGTGGGTGCCGAGCTCCGCGGGGGCGGGGTGCCCGGGAGCGGGGTGCCCGGGGGGGTCTGCGGCGGGTGCCACGGGGCTGCGCCGTCTGGGCTGCCCCAGCCCTGGGGGGGCGGCCGCGGGGCCTCAGACGGGGAGAACCGAAGCGCCCCGATCCTCCCCAGAGGTTTTGGGGGTGCTGCCCCTGGCACTGCACCCAGACACCCCCAGGGGGGTGACGCTGGGATGACACCGAAACCCCTGCAGGGAGCAGCTTGGGGGGGACCCCAAGCTGGTCAGGGCTGGTGCGGTGGGGACAGTGCCAAGCGGGGCAGGGACCGGGTTGGCCCTGGGTGCTCGCAGCCCCATGGGGTGGTCACAGTCCCCATGGGGTGGTCACAGTCCCCATAGCGGTGTCACAGTCCCCATAGGGGTGTCACAGCCCCACAAGGGTGGTCACAGTCCCCACAGGGATGTCACAGCCCCATGGGGGTATCACAGACCCCACAGGGATATCACAGTCCCCCCAGGGTGTCACAGTCTCCACGGGGGTGGACATAGGCCCCGTGGGGTGGTCCCAGTCCGCATAGGGATGTCACAGCCCCATGTACCCTTGGCTGACACAGTCCTATCCCCATCCCCAAACTGTGCCATCACGGGGACGAGGGTGCAGCCCCGTGCCAGGCGTCGTGCCCCCCGGGGACGCAGCGGCCGCTGCGTCCCCGGGGGGCACGACGCCTGGCACGAGGCTCTCCGCCTTGTCCCCAGGCCTGGCAGAGATCTCTATCGGGATTATCGCGACGGGGCTCCCGTGCCAGGTCGTGCCGTGCCCCGAGGGAGCGTTTCTTACCGGGAGCGGGAATTACCGTGGAGACTCGAGCTCTGCGCCGCGGCGAGGGAGCTGAGGGCTTGGCGGAGATTTTTTAAAGACGGGTTTTAATTAGTCCCGTGTAATCTCACTGCTTATCTGTACCCAACCGGCCCGGCTGGCAGTCACTGCGTGTGGGGAAACCTGCCTGGCACGGTGGTGGGGACAGCATTGTGCATTGGGGACAGATGGATGCAGTGGGGACAGGGACACATGGCTGCACCGGGGATGGGACAGGTGGCTGCAGTAGGGATGGGACACAGAGATGTATTGGGGACAAGGACATGGAACTGCACAGGGGATGGGACATGTGGATGCACCGAGGATGGGACACACAGATGCACTGGGGACAAGGACGTGCAGCTGCACCAGGGATGGGACACACGGCCCCGCTGCGTGGACCTGTGTCCCCATTGTCCCTGCATCCCTACATGCCCAGGTGCCCACCCCAGCCTTGCTGTGTCACCCTGTGTGTCTCTGTCCCCTGCTTCACTGTGCACATCTGTGCCCCTGTGGCCCTGTCCCAACCTCACTGCATGGACCTGTGTCCCCGTGTCCCCGTGTCCCTGCGTCCCCATCCCAGCCATGCTGTGCCAAGCTGGGTCCCTGTGCCTTGCCTCGCTGCACAGACCCTTGTCCCCATCCCAGCCTTGCTGTCCAACCCGTGTGTCCCTGTCCCCTGCCTCCCTGCACAGACCCTTGTCCCTGTGTCCCTGTCCCCTGCCTCATCACACAGACCCTTGTCCCCATGTTCCTGTCCCCACTCTGCTGCAGAGAGCTGGTCCAGCCGGGGCCATGGGGATGTCTGTTCCCCAGGGACGGTGACAGCGATCGTGCCCACACTCGCGTCCGCGCCGGGCTCACAGCCGAATGCTGGCGTCACTGCCCGCCTGGGGAAACTGAGGCAGGGAGCGGCAGGCTGGGACTTGCCCCGGCAGCTGGAGCGGAGCCGAGGCCACGCAGGCGCCCGGCCAAGCGCTGTCCCCATGGGCACCGCGGCCTCTCGCCCCCGCCACCCGCCCGAGGTCCCCCCACAGGGCCACCACGGGCCCCCCGGCACGGCGAGGGTGCAGCCGGCTCCGCGCTGAGCCCGCGGGGACCCCCACACCGCTGTCCCCTCCGCAGATGGGGACCCCAGGGTGTCCCCCAGCTGTGCTGAGCTGTGGGGTCCGGCTCCCGGGGTGCCGGTCAGAAATGGGGTACAGGGCAGGTGACACCGTGGCACAGCCGCGTCCCGCAGTGGGTGTCCCCGTGTCCCCGACACGTGGAGGACGACGCCGGGGCGGCGCAGGGAGCGTCGGCGGCTGCGGTGGCTTTATGAGCCGGGTCTCGGGGGTGGCCGTGGGTGGCCCCCACCCAGGGGATCCCCCAGGGCACCCAGCCCCGATCCTCCCCTTCCACCTGCGCCCCCCGTCATGGGGAACAAGGACCCAGGCGTGCGGGTGCCCACCCAGCACCCCGAGATGTGCCGCCGGGACCCCCGCACGGGGCCGGGGGGGCTCGGGGGCGGCGGTGCCAGGCGGTGAGTAAGCAGGAGCGTGGGGAGGGGGGGTAATTAAAAGGGAGGCTCTCGCCACAGCAAGTTCCCACAAATGGAGGCCCCGGGGCCACAGACACTGCACAACAAAGCACCGAGCAATTATTTGGCTCCAGTGGGAGGTGCTGGGCCCGGCGGGGGGGCTGGAGCCAGCTGGGCACCCCGGGGTCTGGCACCGGGACCCGCTGGGACCCCCCCAGCTGGGGACGGGGCGGCTGGTGGGCCCCGGGCTGCGGGGGGAGCGCGGCAGCGGGGGTGGGTGACAACCGGGACCCCAACACCTTCCAAACACTCTGACCCCCCCCCCCCGCACCCCACACCCTGCGGGGGGACTGGGAACCCCCAAACCCCGGGGAACCCCCATTCCAGGGACTCTGGGGTCCCTCGGGAGCAGGGGGGTGTTGGTGCCACCAGGCTTGGGGTCCCTCAGGCCATCTCCCCCCTGGTTTTCACCCCCACACGCCGGGGTGCAGGTTGGGGGGTCGGGGCTGCCCCACGCGTGTTTGGGGGCCCCGAGGGGGCGGTGATGGGGCGGGGGGGCAGCTCCGGAGACACCTCCGGCCCCACGGCTGCTGGGCCCTCCCCAGAGGATCGGACGGTCCCGGCCCGGGGGGTCCCAGGAGCGGCCGGGCCGGTACCTGCGGAGGTACCCGGGACCCCCGCGGGGATCCCCGGGACTCCCCGACCCCGCTGCCGTCATCAGGCATCAACGTTTCAGACGCCCCGCCCACACACAAGAGAGTGGCCAATCACAAGCGGAGTTCAGCTGCCTCCCGTCTTCTATTGTGTTATCTACGTGTCAATCAAGATAGCAGAGACCAACCGAGTGGCGGATTTTGGGTGGCTCCCGCCCACGAGGAAGTCCACCTCCCCCGCATTGAAGGCTTGTCAATCAATCAGCGGAAGGCGACTTATTGGGCTTGTTCCCATTAGCTAGCCGCGCTGTCAGTCAGAGATCTGCCCTCCCATTGGGTCTCCGCTTCCGTCCGTCACCTCGGAGATCCGGGCCCATTGGCGGAGCTGTCACTCCATCACGAGTCCTATTGCTCGGCGGAGCTGCCCATCAACCGACAAGCCGCGGCGGATTGGCCGGCGAGAAAGAATTTCGCCGTCTGTTGGCCAGAGCGCCAGCAAGCCGGGCGCGGATTGGTGAAGAGGCCGCCGAGGGGCGGGTCATCCAGGGCGGTGCCCGGGCGGCCCCGGAGGAGGAAGATGGCGCCGTGAGGGAGTCGGAGCCGCCGCCGCCGCTCCGGCCGGTGTGTGCGGGGTCGCGGCGGGAGCGCTGGAGCGGGGGAGGCGGTGCGTGGGGGGCGGCAGGACCGGTGGCGCCGGGCCCGGAAGGGGCGTGCGGCCTCTCCGGNCCGCCGGGAGGGCCGGCTCGGGGGGGCGGATGAGCCGGGCCGGGGGTGCCCGAGCGGTGCTGGGGGCCGCTCTGGGGTCGCCCCGCGGTCCCAGGGGTGCCCGGCGGGGGGGCCCGTGGGGCAGGAGGATGCCTTGAGCGGATCGGTGCGAGAAGCTGCCCCGGGGCTGGGGAGGAGCTGGGGAGGTGGATGCTGCGTTGGCTTTGGGGGGGCTGTGTGGGGAAGGGGGTTCCAGCCCCCCCCGGTCTGGGCTCTGGGATATGGGGATTTGGGCTTGTTCCGGGGGGACCGTCCCGGGCCGGGGGTGCAGCAGGGAGATACGGACGGGGTGCCCGGGCAGCCCCGGTAGCACGGCCGTCCGGTCCTTTCTCGCCTTATTTTGGCCACTTCTCCTCTTCCTCCTCTTCAGACTCAGCCAAAGCACCAGGGAATTTCCCCCCAGCATCAGGGAAGGAGAAAACAAACTGATGTTGGCAAGTGGCTGCAGCGCCTGCGCTGTCATCGGAGTGAGACCAGGAGCTGAAACAACAACAACAGAAATCCTAGCCCGTTTATTCTAGGGCATCGCTTGATTTCCTGCTGTTGATACGTAAATCCGCAGGTGTTTGAGCTCCTGTGTGCCTGGCCCTGATGAACAAACGGGGCTGCTGCCATCGATGTGTTTTTTTCCTGGGTGACTGTGCTTCGCCTCATAATCCCGAGCGTTTTTTTTCGCAGTTGCCAAGGTCTTTCATGGACTCTGATTCACCTTCACACTCAAGGCACTAATTAAAACCGCAGTAACTTGGGTCAGGTGTGTTCATTGGCTTAAACCAAGTGCTGAAAGTTCAGATCACGCTCGCTACCCCAAAAAAAGGCAGGGGCTGAGGAGGTGTTTCCAGTCCAGGGAGATGGTTTTTGTGCAAAACTGCACTTGTGACAAGTGGAGGAAGAGCACGTGGCCAGAGAAACTTGACTTTTATGAATCGGTTTGCAGAAGGACAAACAGGGCCTGAACTGCTCAACAAACCCTTCCTGGGGTGAGAAGAAGCACGAAACGCTGAGCGGGTGATGACTTTGTGGAGGCGCAACTGTTGCTGCTGGACTCGGGTGTGAATTGTACAAGGGAGAAACTCGCGGGGGGGTTGTGCCCCAACTGTGGTGACACTGGCCTTGTCCCCCAGGTGTTATTTATTTGTTGGGGCTCGTGGCACCTCTCCTGGTGTGTGTCCCTCTGTCTGGCCAGCTCAGCCTTGCTCTCGTTTGCAGTGGGGGCTGTTAATCCTCAGCTAAAAGGGGAGCTGCAGCTGCACCAGCTCCCAGCTTTCTGGGCAGAAAAGTTTTTTCCACACAATGCCATCCCGGGTGCCGGGGATGCTGCCCTGGTTCTTCCCGGGGGTTTATGTGCTCTGTCACTGTGAAAGAGCCTCTGCGGAGATTTGGCAAGTGGGCTTCTTGGTGACTTGGCCCGTGGCCCAGTCACTTTCTTGGCAGCTTTTTGTTTGGCAAAAGCCTTTGCGTTCCCAGGGAGGAGGCGTCTGGCTCGGGGGGAGCTGACGGTGTCACCTCAGGTTTTATATGCACATCACCATTCCCTGGAGGACTTTCCTCCCCGCCTGGAGCTGTATTGAGACCCGACGATGGGTTTTTGCACCGGCTGGCAATGTCTGCGCCTCCTGCGCCGTCCCCGCTCACTGACGGTGTCCTGTGCGCAGCGAGGAGCCGCGGGCTCGGTTCCCGGTCTCACTGTCCCGTCTCTCTGCTTCCTCCCGCAGCTCGAGGGACAGCATGGCCGCCACGGCCGCCGTCAGCCCCAGCGAGTACCTGCAGCCGGCCGCCTCCTCCGCCCAGGTGAGCGCGGGGCTGTGGGACAGAGGGACGTCTTCACCCAGAGCCCCGTCCAGCCTGGCCTGGGATGTCTCCAGGGATGGGGCACCCACCACCTCTCTGGGTGACCTGGGCCAGGCTCTCACCACCCTCAGCATCAAAAGTTTCTTTATATCTGGCCTGAATCTCACCTCCTTTAGTTTAAAACCGTCACGCATTGTCCTATCGCAACAGGCTCTGCTGAAAATAGTATTAAGGGGTGTATCATTGGCGTGGAATTGGTTGCTTTCAATAGTGTGTACTTGTTCCTTCGCTGACATGATCTCCAGAGGTTTGGCACAAGCCCCTGTCTCTAACCTGTCTCCCTCTGCTCTGCAGGACTCCCAGCCATCTCCCCTCGCCCTCCTTGCAGCCACATGTAGCAAAATCGGTCCCCCTGCCGTGGAAGCCGCTGTGACTCCTCCTGCCCCTCCCCAGCCGACGCCTCGCAAACTGGTCCCCATCAAACCCGCTCCGCTCCCCCTGGGCTCTGGGAAGAGCAGTTTTGGCATCCTGTCATCGAAAGGGAACCTCTTCCAGATCCAGGGCTCTCAGGTCGGCACCTCCTACCCCGGGGGGCAGCTGGTTTTTGCCATCCAGAACCCAGCTGTCATCAACAAGGGCACCCGCTCGTCCGCCAGCATCCAGTACCAGGCCGTGCCGCAGCTCCAGGGCGGACAGACCATCCAGGTCCAGCCCAACAAGATCCAGATTATTCCAGGCACGAACCAAGCCATCCTCACTCCTTCCTCCTCCTCTCACAAGCCCGTACCCATCAAACCGGCTCCGGCGCACAAGGGTGGAGCATCACCAGTGCGGAGCAACGTGGTCAAGTTCCCCGGCGGCGGCAACGTGACGCTGACCCTGCCCATGAATAATCTGGTGAACGCCGGCGAGTCGGGCGCACAGGCTCAGATCCTCGCAGAGAGCCCCTCGAAACCTGGCAAAAAGACTCGGAAGAAAACCTTGTCACCCGCCCAGGCGGTGGCGGTGGCCGAGCAGGTGGAGACGGTGTTGATCGAGACGACGGCCGAGAACATCATCCAGGCAGGCGGCAACCTGCTGATCGTGCAGGGCGCGGGGCAGCCGGCCGTGCTGCAGCAGCTGCAGGTGCTGCAGCCCAAGCAGGAGCCGCAGGTGGTGCAGATCCCGCAGCAGGCCCTGCGCGTCGTCCAGGCCGCCTCCGCCACCCTCCCCACCGTCCCCCAGAAATCCTCCCAGAACTTCCAGATCCAGACGACAGAACCCACTCCCACCCAGGTACCTCCTGTGGCCGCCTGCCAGGTCCCTCTGCCCCATTTCTCCTTCCAGCTCTGACCTGGGCTTTACAAAGCCAAAGGGTTTTATGGGCTGCTGAACATCCTCAGCTTGGTGTCCAGTTTAAGCATCGCTTGTGCGGATTCTCTAATGTCTAAGAAGGGTTGGGAGCGCAGCCCCTCTCTCCGCAGAGCTCTGTTAAGTCTCTCTTGCCAGTCTCCTGCTTTTACAGGGCTTGCAGGAACGCGTTGGCCTTGGGAGTTGTGCCACCAGCTCGTGTGGGACACACCAGCTTGCTCAGGAGCTCTGGGGGACAGAGGGACGTGGGGAGCGGCACAGTCTTAATGTCACCATTGGGAGCCAGGCGCCAAGGCCTGGCCCATCTCAGGAGGCCACAAAGGCTCTGTAGATGCTCGTGCAGCTTCTCCTGCTCCGTGTTGTCCCAGATCCCTGGGGTGTGTAGTGCGGGTGACAATGGCGCTAGAGGGGACTCACTCCTCTTCTCTCCTCCCGCCAGCTCTACTTCAAAACGCTGTCGGGGGAGCTGCAGACCGTGCTGCTCCAGGAAGCCCCGGCCATGACGATGGCTCCATCGGGGACCTCTTGCAGCAGCCCCGTGTCCAGCAGCGCTGGGAGCGGCAGCAGGAAACCGGCCATGCGCAAGGAACGTCCCCTGCCAAAAATTGCCCCCGCTGGGGGCATCATCAGCCTGAACGCGGCGCAACTGGCGGCAGCGGCACAGGCCATGCAGACCATCAACATCAACGGCGTGCAGGTCCAGGGCGTCCCTGTCACCATCACTAACAGCGGAGGTGAGCGCGTCCCGCTCTGCAGCGGCGGGGGACAGTGGGACACGGGCAGGTCCCTGATTTGGGGACAGAATCCCCCTGGCCCTGCCAGCAACAGGTTTTTGTGGCTGGGATGTTGTGGGTTTGTCAACAGGCCCCTGAGACCTTGAGGCTGAGTGTTGCTGACTGAAATCAGAGAATCGTTGAGGTTGGAAAAGACCCTTAAGACCATCAAATCCAACCGTTCCCCCACCCCTGGCACTGCCCCATGTCCCTGAGAACGTCAACTCTGGGTCTGTTCAACCCCTCCAGGGATGGTGACTCCACCACTGCCCTGCACAGCCTGTTCCAATGCCCCACAGCCCTTTGGGGAAGAAATTATCCCAAATTTCCAACCTCAACCTCCCCTGGCGCAACTTGAGGCCATTTCCACTCTGTTCTGTAGAGCCGGGACGCAGCGGGGCAGAGGGACGTGCTGCGCTGGGGTTGTCCCTCCTGCAGGTCCCACAGCCCGGTTGTGGGGCTGGGACATCTCCCAGTGTCTGTGGGGTGCGGTGGCCACTGGTTTGGGCTCCCAGTAGACAAGTCAGGAGACGTGTGATCACACACGCACAGGCTGCGTGCTCCTCTGAGCCCCAGCGAGGGATCGGCACTCCCCGGGAGTGAGCCCAGCCCGTCACCTCCGTGGGACAAGTGTCTTAAGCCAAAAATCCCCAGACGTGGCCCTGGCCAGTGGCTGGAGCGGTCTGGGAGCCGCAGACAGCCCTGGAGCACGTCTGTCCCCACCATCAGGAGGGACATGTCCCAGCAGCCGCTCTGGCCTCCCCTTCTGCCCGGCAAACCGTCCCCAGCCCCGTCCCGGTGCCACCAGCGAGCCGAGCTGTCTGCGGGAGCTTTATCTGCTCCCCGATCCAGACAGACCTGCTGCCGCGCGGCGGTTTCTCCCTCGGCAGGAGCCCCGGCTGGGTTTTGCAGTCGGAAGCTGTTCTCTCTCGCTTGACTGAACACCGTCAGCACAAAACCCCGGCCCGGCGCGGTTTTGCGCTCTGCAGCGGCCGCCCACCTCGCCGGGGAGGCTTTTACGGGGGTTTTAATTCCTGCTTCGCCTAAATGTGGGAGCAGCCACGAGATGCCGCAGGCAATGTTGCTGCCGCTTGCGCCGCTGCCCGCGCTGGGCTGGGGGTGCCAAACGGGACCGGTAGGACCTGCTGGCTGCTGCCCGGGGCTGAAACGAGTTGAGTCGGGGCTCAGCCGGGACGTGCCAACAGCCGCACATCCCTTGGTGCCACCAAAGGGCTGTCTCGGCCTGCGGCTTCACGGCGGCACATGCGCTCTGCCCACACCCCCAGTCACATCCCCCGCTCTGCGCTCGCCCCTTCCTCACCGCCACATCCCCCTCCTCCTCCTCGCTGCCTGCAGAGCAGCGATCCCGCTCGCTGACGCCGTCTTCTTCTTTCCAGCCCCCGTTGCGGCCGCCGCCGCTGTGAGCGCCCGCGTGGAGCAGCCCGTAGGGCCCCCCGGGGTAAGTCCCGTTTTTTTGATCAATATATTGCACGTTTTTTCAAAGTTTCTTTTTTGTTTCCTCTTTGGTCGTTTTCCCCACCCCGAAGGGTCAAACCGAAAACTTTGAAAAACCGCACAGTATATTCAGAAAAAAGGGACTTACCGGCCCCACGTGGGGACCAGCACGTGGCGGCGGGGGGGCCGGGCGGTGCTGCATGCGGGGCTGGGGGGGCGAGCCCCGGGGTGTCTCCTCCCGCGCACGGGGGGGTCTCCCGTCCCCGCAGCCACCTCCACAGGGTTTTGGCAGGACCCATGTGAGCAGCATGGGCGCAGAGGGTCAGAACCTGACCCCCCCTCCCCTTTTAATTCCCCCCCAGGACAGCAGCAGCTGACGGTGCAGAACGTGTCCGGCAACAACGTGACCATCAGCGGGCTGAGCCCCACGCAGATCCAGCTGCAGATGGAGCAGGCGCTGGCCGGGGAGCTACAGCCGGGGGAGAAGCGGCGGCGGATGGCGTGTACCTGCCCCAACTGCAAGGACGGGGACAAGCGGTGAGCGTCGAGGGGCACGGGGCCACCCCCATGTCACCCACACCCATCCCCGAGGCTTAACGGTGGCTTTTCTCGCCAGGCCGGGGGACCCGGGGAAGAAGAAGCACATTTGTCACATCCCCGAGTGCGGGAGGACGTTCCGCAAGACGTCGCTGCTGCGCGCGCACGTGCGTCTGCACACGGGGGAACGGCCCTTCGTCTGCAACTGGGTGCTCTGCGGGAAGCGCTTCACACGCAGCGACGAGCTGCAGCGGCACGCACGCACGCACACAGGTCTGCGGCCTCGGCCCCGAGTCGCGACAGGGCCCCCGAGTCGCGACAGGGCCCCTGAATCGTGACCCAGCCCCTGAATTGTGACCCAGTCCTTGTTAAATCACAACAGGGCCCTCAAATTGGGACCTGGCCCCCAAATTGCAACATGGCCCCAGAATCGTGACCCAGCCCTTGAGTTGTGGCCCAGTCCCCAAATCGCGATGTGGCCCTTGAATCACAACCCAGCCCCTAAATCATGACCCGGCCACTAAATTGTACCCCAGCCCCCAAATCATGACCCAGCCCCCAAATGACAGTTTAGCCCCTGAATCATGACCCAGCCCCCAAATCGTGATTTGGCCCCTGATTGTGACACAGCCCTGCCCGCTGACCCCCCGCTCTCCCCCACAGGTGACAAGCGCTTCGAGTGCGCGCAGTGCCAGAAACGCTTCATGCGCAGCGACCACCTCACCAAGCACTACAAAACCCACCTGGTCACCAAGAACTTGTAGGGCCGCCCCACGGTGCCCCACGGCTCCCGACCACGTGGACAGACCCTGCCGGGACACCAGCGTCCCCACCGCGGAGAGGGGACGTCCTGCCCGTCCTGTGACGCCGCTGGAGCCCCCCGAGCAGAACCAGCCCCTTCTGAAGGGCGCGAGGGGCTGAGCGTCCCCGCGGGTCCCCGAGCCCGGTGACACGTCTCACGGCCAGGGAGGGGACGGCGCGTTCCGGGCCGGGAGAGGCTCCGCAGCACATTCCTACTTTATATTTAAAGTCTATAAATAGCTATAAATACTGATATTGCCCCTTTGGAAAGTCCCTTTTTCTATGAGATTGTTGCCTTACGCCCCCACTCCCTGAGTCGCTTTTCTTCGTCTTTATTTAATTTTCCTTACAAACGCCGCCCATCTCCTCGCCCCCCTTTTCTCCCCGTGTTTCTTCTCCAGTTTTTATTTCTCTCTGATTTCTTCCTCCCCGCTTTCCCATTTCTAAGTGATGTGGCACTTCCTTTCAGAATTTTGGGGCTCCAGCCCCTTTCCCCCTCCTGTGTACAGTGTACATTGTATCATAGATTATATCGCTTTTGTGTTTACTACATGTTTAAAAAAAAAAATACATATGGCGTGTTATTTTTGAGCTTTTAAATTAAACAAATCCACTTTATTTTTTAGTTGTAACTGCCTGAGGTTGTTTTATGCATTTCTTGACTTGATTATTTTTATTTTTTGACTTTATTCCCTGTAACGGACTCAGCCGGGAGGTTTATTTGCGAAATAAATTGAGTTGCCGGAGGTAAATCCTGGCTGGCCTGGTCCCCAAGTCCCTGTCCCCTCAGTGTGTTCCACGTCCCCTCAGTGCCCCGCCTTCTCGTCCCTGTCCCCCGCCCTTCCCGACCCCACGCCCCCCGCTCCCGCCTCCGGGGACGCTCTCCCTTTAAGAGCCCCTTAATGTGCCTGTTTACCGCCTACACCACTTCCGGGTCTTCTCGTCCCGCCCACTCAGCCCCTCCAATCGGCTGCCAGCGCTCCACACCCCTCCCTGCGGGGGCGCGCCTCGCCGCTTCCAATTGGCTGTTAGGGGAGGTGTGGCCGTGGTTCGCCACGCCCCGGTCGGGGGTGTGGCCTGGGGGCCGCGCGGTTCGGCTCCGCCGGGTCCCGTCGCCGCCGCCGCGATGGACCTGGGGCCGCTGCGGAAGAGCTACCGGGGGGACGCGGAGGTGGGACCGGGGCCGGGGGGTCGGGCCGGGGGTCGAGCGGGGTCCCTGGCTGTGTCCTGAGGCTGAGGTGGCCTCTGGCTGTCCCCAAGGGCTGAGGTGACACCCCCATCCTGATGGTAGTGACCCCGGAGCTGCGGTGACCCCCCCAGGCTGTCCCCAAGGGCTGGGGTGACCCCCTTTTCCTGCTGGCTGTGTCCCCAAAGCCTGGGGTGCGCCCGCATCCTCGCTGCACCCCCAGCGCTGAGGTCACCCTGCACTGGCCGTGCCCTTGACCCTGCTGTGACCCCCAAAATGCTGTCCCCGCCGCTTTACAGTGTCCCCGTGTCCCCCCCAGGCCTTCGAGGAGCAGCACTTGGCCTCCCGTGACCCCATCCAGCAGTTCGGGGTCTGGTTCCAGGAGGCTGCGGGGTGTCCGGACATCGGGGAGCCCAACGCCATGTGCTTGGCCACCTGCACCAGGTGAGCCCGGGGGGGACACGGGGGGTCCTCTGGCCACCATGGAGGGGACACCCCTGTCACCGCCTTCCCCCCGCAGGGACGGGAAGCCCTCGGCTCGCATGGTGCTGCTGAAGGGCTTCGGCCAGGACGGGTTCCGCTTCTTCACCAACCACGAGAGCCGCAAGGGCAAGGAGCTGGTGAGGGCTGGGGGGTCCCCGGGGGGCTGGGGGTCCCCATGGGGAACAGCAGCTTCCCAGCCCCTTTGCAGCCCTGGGTTGGGTCGAGTCTCTGCCGCCACAAAATGTGAGATTTTTCTGATTTTCAAAGCGGTTTGGTGACAGCTCTGTCCTCGCTCTCCCACCCCCCAGGACTCCAACCCCTTCGCTTCACTCGTCTTTTACTGGGAGCCCCTCAACCGGCAGGTGAGTCGGGGTCCCCTGGGGATGTGGGGGGGTCAGAGGGGCAGAGGGACCCTGGTCGGCCCCTGGGGACGGTGTCAGGCAGCAGCTGTTCCCGTGCAGGATGGGGCTCACGTCTGGGTGGGGGTCACGCTCGCTGGGTCCCAGCCCCCGAGAAGGAGATGGATGGGATGGGATGGGATGGGATGGGATGGGATGGGATGGGATGGGATGGGATGGGATGGGATGGGACGGGGGGTACCCACATTTTGGGGTGGAAAAGCCAAGGGAATGGGGAGTGGTTCCTTGAGGAGGAGCCCCCCAGCCCCTCGGGTGCCCATCCCAGGTGCGGATCGAGGGCTCGGTGCGGCGGTTGCCGGAGGAGGAATCGGAGCGATATTTCCACTCGCGTCCCAGGAGCAGCCAGATTGGGGCCGTGGTGAGCCGGCAGAGCACCGTCATCCCCGACCGCCAGGTCAGTGTGGCCCCGCGGCCCCGTCCCGTGTGACCCCGTCCTGTGTGTCCCCGTCCCATGTGTCCCCATGTCCCCGTGTGCCCCCCCCCCCGCTCACCACCATCCCCCGTCCCCACAGTATTTAAGGCAGAAGAACGCGGAGCTGGAGGAGCGGTACCGGGACACCGCGGTGCCGAAGCCGCCGTACTGGTGAGCCCCGGGGGCCGCGGGCGCTGCCCACCCGTGGGTGGTGTCCCCCCCGCTGAATCCGCGTGTTCCTGTGCCCAGGGGGGGGTACGTCCTGCAGCCCGAGGTGGTGGAGTTCTGGCAGGGCCAAACCAACCGCCTGCACGACCGCATCGTGTTCCGGCGCCTGCGGGACGGCGCGGCCCCCCCGGGGGACATGGCGCACCGCGGGGAGGGCGAGTGGGTCTTCGAGCGCCTCGCCCCGTGAGGCCGCCGGTGCCACCGATCGGGAGCGTCCCCTGTGCCAAAGCCACCCCCGTCTCCTGTGACCCCCGGGGATGGGGTGGCCTCGATCTGTCCCCCCCTCCCCCACGCTGAGCTCCGGGGGTGCTGGGGGTGCCTGGTCCAGCCCCAGGGACCCTCAGCTCCCCCTGCTGCTCCCTGTGGGGGGTCCCAGGGACCATCTGCACGTGAGGAGTGATGCTCCCAGTGCTGCTCATGCTTAATTAATCATGTTAATGACTGTGGAGGAATCAAGGACCCCAGTGCCCCCCCGCCCGTATCGTGTGTCGTGCATCGTGTTTGAGCCGGAACCGCTCAACATGCTCATCTGTGCAATAACCCAACCGCAGCTTCAGTGCCACCCGTCCCTGCGACAACTGACTGAGTTGCAGCTTTATTGTCACCACCGCGTCACCCGTGTTGGTGCCGGCTGCACCCAGACCCTCAGCCCGCTCCTTTGGGGGGTCGGTGGGTGCTGCTCCCCATGTCCCCCCCGGCCTGTCTGAGCTTGGAAAAAATAAATCCCGATCGGCGCGGAGCGTGCGGTGGGTTTGGGTTTGGGTTAATATTGAGCGGTTTGGGGCTGGGCCGTGCTCACTGGCAGACTGAGCTCAGTGCAGCCGGGGGTCCCGACCAGTGACCCCCCCCACATCCTGGTGACACTGGGCCCCGATACCCTTCAGCCCACTGGCCCCACATTTGCTCTCAGGACAGGATCGTGCCCCAGGGCTGAGGGTCCCCGGGGGGTTCCTGGCTGTGCCGTCCCCTGCAGTGGGTGACACCGGGAGGGGACATTGGGGACATCATTGTCCCCAGGGTGGGGGGAGCTGAGTTAGGTGGCCGTGGGGGGTGTCACACACCTCGTGCCGCTGTCACAGACTCGCTCGGTGGCCTCGGTCTCATCCCTTGGCAAGACCCACTGTGGTGGGACAGGTGGGTGTCACCTCCAGGGGACAGCGCAGGGTGACAGGTGGGTGTCCCAGGAAGGGGCTGGGGGTGGTGGCACAGCCAGGTGTCCTCCCCACCCCGGAGCCACCGCGATGGGCACCGATGAACCGACGGGCACCGGCTGCTGCCAGCAGCTCCTGTCCCCGTGTCCCCCCCGCCCTCCCCGGAGGATCCTCTGGCGCTGCCAGCCCGGGACAAAGAGCAGGTTGAGAGCAAACAGGGCGGGGGCCGGGGGGGCCCGGGCACAGGGTTCCTGGACTCCGGCACTTGGCACCGTGCGGCTTTTGTCAGAGCAGGGAAGTGGCAGCTGGGCCACGGCCGCACCCTGCGCCGTGGGGGGGACACTGGGACGCCCCGGGCTGGCGGCGCTGGGGACGCCACCCCCGTGTCCCCCCCACCGTGCCAGGGACCCCCTGCATTGGTGGGGGCTGGCACTGCGTCCCCCCGGGGTCCCTGAGCTGCCTTTGCTTCCAGCCCTGGTTTATTAACAAGTTAATTAGCAGCAGTGGCGAGAGCTGCCCGAAGGCCCCGGCCCCCCCGGGGTCGGCTCCAGCCCCTGTCCCAGTGTCACCCCGCAGGGGGTCGGAGTGGGGGACACGGCGCAGTGAACAAATGGGGCTGAGCATCCTCGTCCCAGTACAAACCAGTCAGCGCAGGGGGGGCCCCAGCCCGCGGGGCACTCGGCACCACTCCCCAGTTCTCCCCCTGCCCCGGGGGGGCCTGGAGCCGGGGGGGCTGTGATTAAACAGCATCCTGGCTTCTCTCAAAAAGAAACTCCAGTCCGAGCCCCTTCTCCGCAGTCTGGCGGCCCCGGGGGGGGCACAGGGGGTGTCGATGGGTCACTTGTCCTCCTGCTCGCCGGCGCCACAGAGGTTGGGGTGCTCGGCCAGCGTCGCCCGCACCTTCTTCTTCTCCTTGAAGCGCCCCGAGTTGGACACCTTGACGTGTTTGCCCTTGGTGCTCTTGTCCACGATCTTCTCCAGGCGGGCGGTGTAGCCGGGGGGCCCCCCCTCGCCCGTCCCCTCCGCGGCGTCCCCGGCGCCGTGGCTGTCGGGGCTCTCGTACAGCACGGCGGGCACCGACCGGCGCTTCCGCAGGAACGTCAGCTTCCACCAGCTGTGGCTCTCGGCCATCGCCGCCGCGCCCTGCGACCGACCTGGGGGTCACCGACCCGCTGCGGGGTCCCTTGGCCCCCCCGCCCCACCAGTGCGGATGGGCATGGGACACTGGGTGACGATCCAGCGGGGACCTTGTGGATGTGGGTGCGGGGGGGCTGCGGGGGGCTCAGGACAGGAGCACCCCGAATTTACCCAGGGGAGATGTTGGGGTGACGTTGGGCGCCGGTGAGCCCGGGGCAAAGGCTGCGGCACCGCCGGGAGGTGCCAGATCAGCCACAGGTAACGGGGCAGGGAGGGTGCCCAGTAACAACCAGGAACAGGAACTGGGAGGCAGGTGGGAGCTGGGAGGTGTTGGGGCCCCTGCGCGGGGGTCACTGCCTGCTGCCCCCCAGGTCGGGGGTTTATTCTGGCAGAGGCAGGCAGGAGCATCGGAGGGACCCCGGTGATCCAGGATGGTGGCCCCGGAGTGGGGGTGGTGGCCCTGGGCAGGGACGGGGACAGCGGCTCCTGAACGCACCCAGCAGCGAGCGTGGGGGGATCCCCCCATCCCGCCCCCCTCCCGGCTCCGTGTCCCGTGTCACTCAGCCGTGACCGTCCCCACAGACCCGGCTCCTCCTGGGTGGTGGCTCCAGCGTTGCTTTCGGGTGCCGGGGCAAAGGGGACGAGGACACCAAGACTTGGGCCACCACCCTGGAGAAGGTGCCTGGTGGCCCCCTGGGCTGGTTCGCTGTGTCCCCCACCCTCCCCGTGCCACCACCTGTCCCCTCCTTGTCCCAAAGCCAGGTCACCCAACCGTGGCTGTGACCCCAGGTCTCGCTCCCCACCACGGGACCCTGTACCTGTGGCCACCCAGCCTGGGGGTCCTGGGGGTCCCGGGGGCTCCGGGGGTGCCGGGGCAGGTGCCGTGTACCTGCGGCTGCCGTGGGCGCTCCCGTCAAGGTGAACCCGCGGCCAAACCCTCCGTGAGCAAACACGGGGCCGGGCCAGCGCTCGGTGAATATTCATGACGGGGGAACCCGGGGCTGAGCCCCAGCGCGCGGCGGGACCCGGGCTCGCCGGGGTCACCGGGGACACCGGGCCGGGGTCACCGCCCTCCAGGGCAGGTGGTGGCACCGGTGGCTCCGGCGAGATCGGGGCGGCGGGGGCGGCGGGAGCGGCTCCTGCACCCGCGGGCACCCCCTGTCCCCACGCTGTCCCCACGCTGTCCCCACGGTCACCAGCCCCGGGGACAGGGTGATGCCGTGAGAGCCGGAGGAGGAGCCGCCACCCCGTCCCCACGCCAGGACGCTGCCCACGGGGACGCGCTGGCTCGGGGCTGGTGGCACCTGCGTGTCCCCCCCAAGAGGTGACGTCCCCGGGGGATGGAGGCAGCTGCTCCTCCCCGTCCTGGGGATACCCCGGGGCGGCTGGTCCCCGCAGCTGGGTCCGCAGGGGATCGCGGTTCCGCGCTGGGACACCCGCGGGACCGGATCAGGATCGGGGTCGGAACCCCCGAGATCCCGCGGGATCCGCCCGGGACCCGCTGCACTGCGCATGCGTGCGCGGCGCCCTCTGTTCCCGCCCCTCAGCCCGTTCCGATTGGGTGGCGGCGGCTCCTCCCCCGCGTCCTTTCAGCCAATCGAAGCGCCGGCACGTGGCGCTGCCAGTACGTCGCTCCTTTCTGATTGGCAACAAGGCGGGATTCGTTGGACTGAGCGCGTTTTGACTGGCTGAGCGGGGCGGCCGTGCCCGAGGATTGGCTGAGGCGGGGCAGAGCGGTGCAAAGCGGAAGCGCAGCGGCGGCGGGCAGCATGCAGGTGGGGACCGGGACCGACACCGGGACCGACACCGGGACCGGGCGGAGCGGGGATAGCCGAGCCCGGGCGGGCGGAGCGGGGAAGGGGCCCAAACCTGGGCCAGCGGGGACAGGCCGGGCCCGGGCGGTAGGGTAGCCGGAGCCCCGGCCCGCTCCCGCCGCTCCCGCCGCGTCCCGGTCCCCGCAGGTCCCTCCCCAGGACATCCAGAACGTGCCCATCGACATCCAGACCGGCAAACTCCTGGGTACGGCCCCCCCGGCCCTGGCACCCCCGTGCAGGAGCCCCCTGCAGTGGCGGGGGGAGGTGGCAGCGTCACTCGTGTCCTTCTGCCCCGGGGGCTTTGTCACCTTTGTCGCCGGCCCCAGCGCCGCCCCCCGGGTGCCGTGGTGTGTTGTCACCAGCGGGGTCACCCCCCCTGCGACTCCCCCCGTCCCCTCCAGCCCATCCCAGACCCACGGATGGAGCTGGGGCTTCATCCCAGCGTTTGTCCCTCTGCTCAGTGGGGATGGGGAGCCCCGGGGGGGCCACCCCTGACCCCCCAGTTTCCCTCCATGTCCCTCCCGGCAGACTGGCTGGTAGACAGGAGACACTGCAGCCTGCGATGGCAAAGCCGCGCGCAGGACATCCGCCAGAGGATCGACGCGGCCATGGGGGACATGCCGGAGCACCCGGAGATCAAGCAGCTGCTGTCGGGGGCCTGTGAGTGCGGGGGGGCCTGGAGAGCTGGGACATAGGCAACCAGGGTCACACCGGGAGCCTGATCCCCAGGGTTCGGGTCTGGGAACCACCCCCAGTGAGGAGGACACAGCGAGTCGGTGGTGCTGGGGTGAGCTGGTGGTACCTGGTGACCCCCCCGGTGATCCCCCGGTGACCATATGTCCTCCCCCTGCTGCAGACCTGCACTATTTCCACTGCCTGCGCATCGTGGAGATCCTCAAGGGCACTGAGGCCTCCAGCAAAAACCTCTTTGGACGTTACTCGTCCCAGCGCATGAAGGTGAGGACAGGGTGGGGGTCTGGGGTGGCAGCCGGAGTGTTCCCAACCTCCCGCACTCTCATTGTCCCCATCCCCAGGACTGGCAGGAGATCGTGTCCCTCTACGAGAAGGAGAACACCTACCTGGGTGAGGCTGCGGGGAGCCCTGGGGGGTCAGGGGCACAGCTTTCGGACCCCAAATTGGGGTGAGGATGGGGCTGGCAGGGAGAGGGGCAGGATGTGCCACATCCCACCAGGGTGGGGACCCTGAGCTGGCTCTGCCCTGTGGCCGGGACAGCAGCTGAGGTGCCCAGGGCACCCCGAGGGTCTCGTGGGGGGTCTGTCTTGACCTCTCCACCCCCTCCCGCAGCCGAGCTCGCCAGCCTCCTGGTGCGCAGCATCAGCTACGAGATCCCGTCGCTGCGGAAGCGGATCCGCGGGTGCCAGCAGGCGCAGCGGGACTTTGCGCGCCGTGAGGAGGAGTGCCAGCTGCGGGCCGCCGAGCTGCGTGAGCGCTTCTTCGCCTCCTGCAAGCAGTACGGCATCGCCGTGAGTCCCACCGGGGGTCCAGCTGGGACCCTGTGTCCCCTGTGATGTCCCCAAGGTGCCACCCTACCTGCGGGAGGGGCTGGGGGGTGTAGGGTGACCCCACACCCCTCTGTCCCCATCCTGCCCACATCCAGTTCCTCAAGCTCTGCCGCACCAGGGGGATGTTAGCTGCCAGCGTCCCTGCCCTGACACATCCCTGCTGCGTCCCCAGGGTGACAACGTGCGCCAGGAGCTGCTGGCCTTGGTGAAGGACCTGCCCTCACTGCTGTCGGAGATCGGGGCAGGCGCCAGCGCGCTCGGCGAGGCCATCGAGCTGTACCAGGCCTGCGTGGAGTTCGTGTGCGAGAGGTGGGTGTGGGGGCGCGGGGACAGACCCCCACGTCCCCTCTCCCCACGTGCAGGGGTCCTCACGCTCTGCCTCTCCCTCTGCCAGCCCCTCGGAGCGGGTGGTGCCCCTGGTGCGGCACATCGGGGCCAGGGGCAACACGACCGTGTACGAGTGGCGGACGGGGCTGCAGCCGCTGCGCGTGGAGCGGCCGGAGCTGCAGGAGCAGCCGGAGCAGCCGAAGGACGACGTGGTACGGCTGGGGCTGGGGGGGCTGTGCCGGCTGGGGTTTGGCTGTTTGTCCCTGGATTTTCGGGGGGATCCGTCGTCCTTCTTGCCACAGATCGACTGGGGGGACTTCACGCTGGAGCCCAGTGTGGGGGGTGACGGTGCTGCTGCCGACGGGGGAGCCCCCGGCGAGGAGATCGACTGGGGGATCACGCTGGAGCCTGATCCCCAGGTGTGTGACCACATGGTCCTGGGGGCTGGGGAGCAGGCTGGGGACCTGGGGGTGTCCCGGGCCCCCCCATCTCACAGGGTGCCCTTTTCTTTCGCAGCAGGATGATGGCATCAACTGGGGAGATGGGGAAAGCGAGGAGGCGCAGATCACAGTGTTGGAGGCCGGTACCGAGGGTGAGCACGGCCAAGAGGGTTCGGGGGCTCCCGATGGGTGACGGGCTGCACCCGCCTGCCTGTGCCACCCCTCCCTGCCTGCGGTGGCCCCCGGCACCCTGGCTGGGCACAAAGTACTTTAAAGGGGCTTATAAGAAAGATGGGGACAGACTTTGGAGCAGGGTCTGTTGCCATAGGACAAGAGATGATGTTTTTAAACTAAAAGAGGGGAGATTCAGACTGGATATGAAGAAATTGTTGGCCCTGAGGGTGGTGAGAGCCTGGCCCAGGTTCCCAGAGAGGTGGTGGATGAACCATCCCTGGAAACATCCCAGGCCAGGCTGGACGGGGCTCTGAGCAACCCGAGCTGCTGAAGATGGGGGGCAATGCTGAGCCCCCCGAGCGGGAGGGGGTGGTGGGGGGGTACGACCAGACCGTCTGAGCTCACCCCCACTCGTCCCCAGTGCCTGAGGGGGTCGCCTGCGGCTCGGACGCCCTGACGCTCCTGGAACACGCAGAGACCCGCAGCCAGTTCATCGACGAGCTCATGGAGGTGGGTCCGACGTGGCAGCCGGGGCTGGAGCGGCTCTGCCGCCGTCCCACTGCCCCAACGGCCGTTCCGGAGCGTCCCCCGCCCTGTCCCCCCAGCTGGAGCTGTTCCTGTCCCAGCGCCTGGCGGAGATGGAGGAGGAGGCCGACGTGGTGGCTGTCAGCCAGTTCCAGCTGGCCCCCCCCGCGCTGCAGGGCCAGAGCAGCGCCCGCGTGGGCTCCCTCCTGGCCAGCACCCGCGCGCTGCTGGGCCGGCTGTGCGCCCGCAGCCTGCAGCACCTCTTCATCATCCTCGCCTCCCCCAGGTCCTCGCTCAGGGGGTCAGGGCTGGAGGGGGAGTGTGGGGCTCTGCAGGGAGGTGTCCCGGGGTGGGGGTGGCACCAAGGTGACAATGGGGGTGACGGGGACCCCCCTGCAGGTACGTGGAGCGGGTGAGCGAGCTGCTGCGGCAGCGGCTGCGGCAGGCGGAGCTGCTGCTGGCCAAGGGGGCGGCCATGGGGCAGAAGCGGCGCGAGGCCCTGGCCGAGCAGGGGACGCTGGAGCCACAGCTCGACCGGCTGCTGGAGAAGACCAAGGAGCTGCAGAAGCTGGTGAGAGGGGGGGTTGGACCCCCCCAGGGTTCCTCTTTGCCCCCCACACCCCCTGACCCCCAGCTTTGTCGTGCAGATCGAGGCGGACATCTCCAAGCGCTACGGCGGGCGGCCGGTGAACCTGATGGGGGTCTCTCTGTGAGCCCCCCCAGAACCGGCACCCACGGGGGGGGTGGGCTGAGGTCCCGCCCCCCAGTTCCCCTCCCCATTTACAGCCCTGGGGTGCTGGTACCGGGGTTGTGGCCTCACTGGGGCGTGAATGGTGTTGAATAAAGGCAAAGTTCTACCCCCCCTCGATCTCGCTGTTCTCTGCAGGGTTTGACTTCGGAGGGGGGGTTGAGGAACCCCAGAATCCCCAGCTCTGTGTCGATCCCTGGGGGGGCGCTGCAGGGTGACCCTGGGGACAGGGACCCCTTGTCCTTGGGGTGGCCCTCGCTGGGGGGTCTCCCTGCCTGTGGACAGAGCCACCCCCCCAGGGCCGAAAACCTTTGTCGGGGGGGATCGTGGTGGGGTGACAGGGGGGTGGGCGATTCGATTTTAATTTCATAGCAGAGCAGTTGATTCATGGCCGCTTGTCGCCGCCGGTGACGCCGGTAATGACTTTCCATCACCATGAAAAGTGGAGTGACACCGCTCATTATTCCTGCCGCTCGTTATCGCCGCGCTGGGGGGGCCCCCCCGCCCCCGCTGGACAGTGAGCGATGGTCCCCATTAATCACCCCCCCGGCACCGCCACCCCCATCCATTCCCGTCAGCCCGGCCGTACTGGGCTGTACTGGGAAATACTGGGCTGGGCGTGGCTGGCGCCCCCCCCGCATCTTCTGGGCGGGGCCTGCCACACCCACTGACGTCATGCATTGGTCACGCCCTCCCCGACAGCTCATTGGTGTCTGTGCTTATTTTGTCCCACCTCCTCTGACGTTTCGCTCGCTCATTGGTCGGGCTCTGTCGTGGGTCCGCCCCCCCGGCTGTGTGTCCCCCCCCTCCCGGGGGTCCCCTCGCTGCGGGGCGGGGGCGCAGCCGCGGGGTCTGTCCCCAGCGCGGGTGCCGTGGGACGCGGGGACCCCTCTGTCCCCAGTGGGTCTGGGGGTGCCTGGCCCCGTGGGGTCCGGTTGTGGGGCTGGGGGGGCTCTTGCCCCCTTGGGCCGGGGAGATCCCGTCCCCCGTGGGGCTGCGGGGGAGGTCTGGTACCGGTTGTATCCCGAGCAAGGCGCGGGACTCCGTGGGACCCCGTCCCTGTCCCCACCGGCCGGGGGGCGATGTGGCAGATCCCCGGGTCCATCGCGGGGGTGTCGCCCCCCCCCACGGTGGCAGCTGCGCTCGGCGCCATGTGGCCACCACTGGGCCACCACCACGGTGATTGCACGAGCGAAGGTCACAGAGAGACACCCCGGCTTCGGGGAGCCCCTCATTACCCCGCTAATGGTGATTAACGGGCTAATTAACCGGTGTCTGTAACCCGGGGATGGAGCCGGGAACGGCGGAGGGGCCCCCCCGGGGCCGGTGGGTGCTGGGGGGCCGGGGGCTCCCCATCCTGCCTGGGGGGGACGCGCTGCAGCCGCGGGGTCACCAGCGCCATTGTCGCCACAGCGAGCGGCGGGGGAGCAGCCGGCGCGGGGGGGCCGGCCATAAAGCGCCTTTATCCGCTGGAACTAACGCCCCCCCGCCGTGGGGCCGCCCCCCGGCCCTGACCCCGGCCCCCCCGGCCGCCCCCGCGGGTCACGGCAGAGCCCAGAGCCCCCGCCGGGGGTCACGGCTGCCGGGGGGGGCAGCACCGCGGGGGCTTTGATGGGGAATTAAATGAGTCGGGGGGAGATGAGGAGGGCGGCGGTGCCCCCCAACCCCCCGGGAAGTACCGAGGGGGCCCCCACGTGTTTGGGGCTTTGCTAGGGTGGGGGCGCGGGGCCGTTTTTAATGTCACCTCGTGTGCCCCCCACCCCGCATCCCAACGTGCGGGAAATACCGGGCGGCGCTGCCGGTCGCTGTTCCCGTTATCTGCGGGTTACCGGGACATAATGACAGAAAATTAAAACACCCCTTTTTGTCTGGGGGGGGTAAGCAGCGGGGTTGGGGGGGACGAAGGCAGCAGGTCCTCGCATGGGTCTCCAGCCCCCCCGCCCATCCCTGCCTGCACCCCGGTGTCCCTGTCCCTTGGGATGGGGACAGGGAGGTTGTGGGGGGGCTGAGGGGACCGCGGGGCTCAGGGGGACATGAGGACCTGCAGTCCCAGGCAAGGACCCCCCAAAGTGCTGGGGGTCCCTGCGGGCCCCTGTCAGACTGTCCCCCCACACTGGGTGACTGTCATCAGCCGATGGGCTGTGGAGGGGGCACTGTGGCTCCGGGCGGGGGCTCAGCACTGGCTTTTCTCCAGAAATCGGCAGACAAAGGGATGAGACAGAGCTGGGGAGAGGGACCCCCAGCCCCCGGCTGTGTCATCCCCCCCCGGCTGCTGCTCCATCTCACCTGCCAGGGAGGAATTTAATTACCAATTAAGGGCCCTTCCATCTGTTTGCGGCCTGCCCCACCGCTCGCGCTCCCCTTTAATTACATCCCTGACAGCCATTTCACTCAATTAGCTGCCAGGCGCAGCAGAGCCGGCTCCGGCCGCACCAGCTGGGGGGCCAGCCCCCCCCCCCCGCGTCCCCCGTGCTGTCCCCAACCACCCCCACGGCTGTCCCCTGCACCAGCCAGCGCCGCTGCCCTTGCCTGTCCCGTGCACCCCCCTATCCCTCCATCCCTGCAGTATTGCCCGCATCCCTCCATCTGTGCCCCCATCCCTCTGTCCTTCCATCCCTTTGTTGCTCCCTCCATCTCTTCATCCTTTCCTGCATCCCTCCATCCCTCTCTCCCCTCTATCCCCCGACCCCCCAATCCTCTCTCAGCCAATTTTTAGGGAGCAGAAGCCATCCCCAGGGGTTGGGCAGGGCAGAGGGGCTGGGGCTGGTACCTCCTGCCTCCCCCTTGAGCCCCCCCGGCTCTGCCTGCGCTTTCCTACGGGCAGACGCTGCAGCTGCTTAACGGGCTCTAAATCTCGTTAAAACAAAACGTCAAGGGGCGACAGATGCCCCCGCACACCCAGGGACGAATGTGTCACCCGGGGCTGGGGGTGACAGCTTCGTGCAGGGGGAGCGCTGGCCTGCGCCCCCCCCCAGAGCCACCTGGGGGGTTCTGGGTGCTTGGGGGCTCCTCCAGAGCCAGAGCAGGGGGTGAAAATAGAGAAAAGGGAAGAGTCGAGGGGAAAATCCTCAGGGTTTATTTTTGGGGAGCGGACCAGGGGTTGTGTGTGCAGCCACCCCCCCCCCGTTCAGCAATACCTCCGGGTGTGATGAGCTGGGGGGCTCAGCCAGGGGGTTTTGGGGACTCATTGTGTGGCCAAGCCCTGCAATGTGGGCAGGGGGGGCTGCCCCCCATGCCACGGCGCGCAGCCCCCGCTCGATCTTTGGGGATTGCTCGGGTCCCCCCGACTGCAGAGAAGGGGCGTCCCCCTCTGTGCCCCCCCGGCCGGGCCATCCATCACCGCGACAGCCGGGGGACAGGCGAGGGGCCCCTCCCTGGGCACCCCAACCCCTGCGGCCCCCCCGCCCCGGGTTGTTTTTTTCCTTCCTCGTTCCCTTTCTCTCCCCCCGGCCGGGAGACAAAACCCGGTGACAAGATGGAGCCCGGGCCATCAATCAAGGCGGCCGCTGGAACCACCTCTTCCCCCCGCTAATGAATCCCCCTCCCAGCCCGGTGCCGCCGCCCCCGGCCCGGCTGTCACCCCCCGGCAGCGCCCTGCACCCCAGGCACCCCCATGGACTCGGGGGCCCAGCCAGGGTGGGGATGGAGCGAGGGGGACGGGGTGACCTGAGTGCAGGGACATGGGATGGGAGGTGACATGGTTTGGGGGTGACATGGTTTGGGGGTGACATGGTTTGGAGGTGGCATGGTTTGGGGGTGCTGTGGACCCAGCCCAGCAGGGATTCGGGGTGCAGGGGGGCCACAGCTGCAGCTCCAGATTTTGGGGTCTCCCAGCTGTGGGGTCAGCGGGGGTTTGGGGGTGACGTGGCCATGGGGGGGTTGCGTGGGGCTGGCAGAGCTGTGTGGTGCTGGGGTCTGGCCAGCGGGGACGGGGGTCTGGTGGCCCCAGCCCTGTGTGTCCCCCTGGTCCAGTCGATCCCCGTGTGCCCTGTCCCCCCGTTCCCCCTGAGCGACAGCTCAGGGCCCCCCCATCCCTGTGGTCCCCGGGGACCAAAGCCCCTTTGTCCCAGGGCCCATCGCCTGTCGCAGCGCCTTTGTCCCCTTGTCACTTGGGGGGCACCAGCTGTCATGGCCGGGGGCTGCGGGGCCTTCGCGCTCCTCCTCCTCTTTGTTCTCTGCTCCTGCGCTGGGGCTGCCCGGGATGGGGGGGAACACCCGGGGTCCCCACCCGAGGGGCAGCTGGGGACACACAGCCCCCCAGCCCGGGCACCCGTGGGGAGCAGACAGGGACCTGGGTGGGTTTTGGGGTGGGTTTCATGCCCAGGCCCGTCTGTCCCTGGCTGGGGTGCCCAAGCTCTGGGCACCTCCGGTTTGGGGGGGTCCCTGGGGCTGGGGGTCCCCGCCACCCCCTGCCCCACCAACTGCACTTCTGGAGTGAGGGGGGGTCCCCACCGAGTGCTGCCCTTTGTGGCCCATTGTGGGGGAGCAGATCCGGGGCGGGGGGCAGCTGGGAGGTGGGGGGGGGTACAGCTGGGACTGTCCCCTCCTTGGGGACGTGGGGACACAAGGGGTTCCCTCTCAGCCCAGGGGAGCAAAGGGGCTTTGGGGACCTGGGTGGGAGGGCTGGGGGGGGCACAGAAAGTTGCTGGGGGGTCCCGGCTGCAGGGACATCTGCCCGGCCCCCCCGGGGGACGCGGGCGGCTCTGCCAGCTGCTCCCCCTGCCCGCCGCTCCGGGGGGGGCCCGGGCCGGGGCGAGATCATCCATCAACGTCTGCCCGGGGCGCCGCCCCCCCGGAGCCCCCCAGGGGCGCCCCTGCAGCTGAGCTTGGCAGGGAGGGGTCCCGGGGGGCGGGACGTGCGGGGAAGACTTTGAGGTGTCACTCGTGTTTTTGGGGGGACGTGCACCTTTGGGGTCCACGTGGCTGCAGGGTGCGGGACAGGCAGGAGGGGTCGGGGGGAAAAGGGGCGCGTTGAGGGGGGTCCCGGGTTGGGCTGTCCCGGGGGGACCCAGGGTGGTGGGAAATATGGGTGGGGGCTCAAGAGGGGAGGGGGGCTCGGTGGGGGTGAGTGTCCCACAACAGGGGCGGCCCGAGGATGGGGGGGTCCCNNNNTGGGCTGGGGGGGGTGGTTTGGGGGTGACAGAGGGCGGGGGCTCCCGGTGCGCGGGTCCCGCTCGCTCCCGCACGAGCGCCAGCAGGTGGCGCTGCAGGATCGCGAATGCGCAGTGCGGGAGGGGGCGGGGCTTCCGAAAGGGGCGGGGCCAAGGCGGGCAGGGCGGGACCGTGTATGGTATAAGGGGCGGGGCCAGCGCAGGCGAGGCCCCGCTAGGGAGCGTCGCGCAAGAGCCGCGCTGCGGCTGCGGCGTTAGGGAGCGTCGCGCAAGAGGCGGCGGGGGGGCTGGGCTGGGCTGGGCTGGGCTGGGGGGGTCCCCGGACTGGGGACGGTCTGGAGGGGGCGGTCCATAGGCTGGTGCAGCCTGACCGTGGCAGGGCAGACTGTTCCCACCTGTGGGTGCAAGCACCACCACAGGTGGGTGGTGTTTGGGTGCCCAGCTGCAGTCGCCCGAGGCCAGGGAGAGGGTGGGGGGCTCGTCTCCGCTTTGCCCAGACCCACACCCCAACTGTGGGGTTCTGCAGCCTCCCACCAGCCCCAGGACACCCTGTGCCTGTCTCCATTGATCTGTGGTGCCTGGAAATTATGAAACTGTAGAGGGCAGGGATTAACAGAAAAACCTGTAAATGTCACTTTGCCTCCAACGGACACGCACCCAAGAGCCCCCAGAGCGCGTCCTTGGTGGGTGACGTGCGCACGAGGACCCCCACCCTGGCACAGCGGACAGAAACACAACACCAAACCAGGGAGGAAAACTTTGTTTGTGGCTGGTTCCGCCTGGGAGCGAGCAGGAACTGTGAACCTTCTCCTTCGTTAGTGCTTAATTTTTCTCTTTAAAAATTGGCACGGGGGGGCTTGCACCTCCTCGGTGCTGCCTATTTGCGGCCACCAGCGTCCCCTGTGTCCCTGCGCTCCGAGCCACCCGCCAGGTAGTCGAAGAGGACGAAGCCGTACGGTGCTGGCTCCGGGGTCTGGTGGGGGAGAGAGGCAGAGGAGGCGGGGAGAGGCAGAGGAAGGTGAGGAAGGTTGTGGGACAGGGTGGCCGCACTCACCCGCAGGCTCAGCCGCTGGATCACTTGCTGGGGGTCGCTCTCCAGGATCACCCTGCGGAGCAGCACGGTGCTGGCACCAACCCACCAGGATCCCCCGGGACCCCCAGGCACAGCTCCCTCCCCATCCTGGCTGCAGCCATCGCTGCTCTGTGCCTCAGTTTCCCTCCCTGTGCATTGCCCTGGGATGAAGGCTTGAGGAAGAGCTGCTGCAATGTTGGCAGACCGGGTGCCCAGCTCCCCCTCGGCACCCAGAGACAGGACCTGACGCTCCCCAGCACCCCAGGGGACAACGCGACATCCTGTCCCTGCAGCCCCCAGTGCTGCGGGCTGCTCCTCGCCCTCCGTCCCCCCAGCAGGAGCTCACCCCCTGTCCACGATCTCGTCCACCACCAGGAATGTCCCCTCCATGTTGTCCAGCAGCCAGCGCTTCTCCACCTCTTTCCTGCAGGTAGGACATGTCACCACGCCTGGTCACGGTCATGGGCCGGTGTCCTGTGCAAGGTGCTGGGACCCAGACCCCCATAACCCAAAGCAGCGCTGGCCCCATCCCACGTGGGGTGCTCGGGGACAGGGGTCTCACACGAGCTCCCCGTGCCTCAGTTTCCCCACCCGAAGCAGGTGGGTTTGGGGCTGGGTGGCCCTGGGGACTCACTGCAGGAGGTGGCCGAGGGCGTCGAGGAGACAGGTGAGCACGGCCAAGAGCATCAGCTGCGGGAGAACGGGGTGTCCATGGGGGTGTCTGTGGGGGTGTCCGTGGGGCTGCCCCCCAACACCTACCTCGTTCTCCTGGCAGCCCCCCACCACGTAGAAGAAGAGGTCGACGCTGCTCCTGTAGACAACGGTGAGTCCTTCCAGACAGGTGATCTCACCTGACAGGTGACACAGGGACACGGGGTTGTGCCAGAGGGGACACTGCTCCAAGCCCGGTGCCCCCCCAGCACTAAACTCCCGAGCCGGACCCCTGCTCACCCCCCGCCCGCTGGCTCTGGCTGAAGATGCTCCTCTCGAAGGCCGCCCGCTCCTTGGCCGTGGGGAAGGTCCCGTCGTAGTACTGGGGGGATATGGGGGTCAGTGCTGGCAGCACAACCCCTGCGTGGGGTGGGGGGGTGCTGGAGCCCCCAAAGTCCTCACTGGGACCCCCTAAGGTCAGCACCAGGACCCCCTGAGATCCTGCAGCTTAGTGGGGGGGAGACGCCTGAGCTGGGGTGCCTGGGGGGGCCCTGGGCGTGTGTCCTGGGGAAACTGAGGCGGGGGGCCGGGCTGCACCTTGGCCAGGAGGCGCTGGCCGCGGCTGTCCAGGATGAGCACGGCCTTCACGGTGAACAGGGACGGCTCCTGGGGAGGCGGGCGGGGGGCTCAGCCCTGCGGCGGGGCCACAGCCCCCCCGACCACCCTGGGATCCCCTGGATTCCCTCCCACGGGGTCCCCCCAGGTCCAGATTTTGGGGACACCCTTTGCTCCCCCACCCCGCCTTGCTCCATGTCCCCCCCGTTTCTCCCTGTTCCCCCAAAATTCCTTTTCCCCATTTCCCCTCTTCTTCCCATTTCTCCCTCCGTCCCGCCCGCGCCCCGTTCCCCCATCCCTGTCTCCCAGTTTCACCCTGTTCCCCCCACTCTGTCCCCTTCCCACCACTGGCCCCTTCCCCTCCATTGCTTCCCCCGGTCCCCATCATCCCCTGATCCCCCCCGTTTTTCTCCCGTGTTTTTCCCGTGATTCCCCCCCCCCTTTTTTTTCTCCCCCGTGTTTCCCCCCCTCCTGTTTTTTCCACATTCCTCCTCCCCCGGTT
>VWYH01002607.1:383649-396523 GCA_013399365.1 Pampusana beccarii | reverse complement strand
ATGGGCGGCGGGGAGGGGACGACCGGCCGCAGCCGCCATGCAGCACCCGCAGAGCCGGGGACCCCCGCGGGCGGAGCGGCCGGGAGCCCCGCGGGTGCGGGTCGGGCTTGGGGGGGCCCTGGGAGGGGCCGGGGGGTGGGGACCCCGGGCCGGGGCTGAAGGAAAATCCGGTGTGTCTTTCAGGACATCGATTTGATTGACATCCTGTGGAGACAGGATATTGATCTCGGCGCTGGGCGAGAGATTTTTGACTACAGCCACCGTCAGAAGGAGAGCGAAGTGGACAAAGAGCTGAGCGATGGGAGGGAGCGCGGGGACGGCTGGAGGAGCGGAGGGAACCAGATCCTGGAGAGGAACCTGCTAGTGGATGGAGAGACCGGGGAGAGTTTCCCTGCGCAGGTAACGGCCCCGGGCCGGGGTCTGCCGCGCGTGGGGATGCGGCACGCGGGGGGTCTGCGTGCGGGGACGCTGTCGGGGCGAGCGGCGTCACGTGTGGCGGTCACCGGGGACCCGCCGAGCCGCAGGAGGAGGGTTTGCCCGGCTGGACGAGGGGGTTTGGTGCTGGGAAGGTGCCGGTTGCCCGCGGGCAGCGGAACGGCCGTGTCACCCTCCCCGTGGCGCTGGGACGGGGGCGCCTGGTTCTTGCTGCGCTTTGGGGTGCCTGGCAGGGTCCCCTTGCTTCCCCGCGGCGCCCGGGGGCTGCTCTGACGCTCTGACGGAGCCTGCGAGGGACTGGGTGGGGCCTCTGGCTCTTTTTGGCTGCGCTGTGACGAAGCCCTTGCTGCAAGGAGCTGGTTTCTCATCGCCGCCTCCCTCATCCCGGGGCTACGGCTGCTCGTGTTTTCCGGCAGGCGCCCGGCGCGGAGGATCAGACAGCCCTGTCGCTGGAGGAGTGCCTTAGGCTGCTGGAGGCCACCTTCCCATTCGGGGACAACCCGGAGGTGAGCGGATGGGGCGACGGCTCCTGTCTCTCGTACCCCTAACCCAGACTGCAGAACCGGCAGTAAATTGGGTTAACCTGCTTAAGGAGGCTCCGGGCGTCGTGCCTGCGAAACCAGCAGTGTGTGTGTGGGGGGGGGTGGTCACAATTAATTAAAGGCTTCTGGCTTAGCTTCTAATTAGTTCATAGTGAACTGTGGAGGAATAACTGCGCCCAGTTTGCTTTGAACAAAGGAGGAGCGGAGGTGGAGGGGCAGCGGGGTGGCCGGGCTGACTCTCCCTCCCGCCGGCAGTTCCCGGCCGCCGTGTCCACGCTGAGCGAGGCCGTGCCCGGCGACAGCGGCTCCGCGGGCGCCCCCGGGCCCCTCCTGCCGCCCCTCCTCGCCGACACCGAGTCGCCCTTCGACCTGGAGCAGCAGTGGCAGGACCTCATGTCCATCATGGAGATGCAGGTGAGCTCCGGGGGGGGGTTGGGGAGGGCGTTCGCCCCTCCAGGCAGATTTTGGTTCGGGGGTTGTGCCGAACGCTCCGTTCCTGGGCAGTTATGGTTCGGGGGCGGCGGTAGCTGCTGTGGTTTTGTCCCAGCCTGCAGATGCTGCTGGGCCACCCGAGAGCGGCTTCCGCGGGGTCTGGAAGCGTTGTCCTGGCTCTTCTTGGCAGAGGGCGCGGAGCAGGCAGGGCTGGAGCGCGGCTCCTTCACCGAGCTGTTTCTCGTCTCTTCCAGGCGATGGAAGTGAACAACACAACCGCCGAAACCCTGTACAACGGCACGAGCGGAGACCTGCTGGCTTCCAACTACAGCCTGGCCCCCGGCACCCCCATCAACCAGAACGTCAGCCTGCATCAGGCCTCGCTGGGGGGCTGCTCGCAGGATTTCCCCCTCTTCGGCGCCGAGATCGAGAGCCCGTCCATGGCCGGCAGCTCGGCCCTGCTCCAGCTGGTGCCGGACAACTCCACCGGCCTCAACGCCACCTTCGGCGCCACCAACCTGAGCGGGATCTTCTTCCCGCCGCAGCTGAACGGCACCGGCAACGAGACGGGCGGCCCCGAGCTGCCCGACCCGCTGGGCGGGCTGCTGGACGAGGCCATGCTGGACGAGATCAGCCTGATGGACCTGGCCATCGAGGAGGGGTTCAACCCCGTGCAGGCCTCGCAGCTCGAGGAAGAGTTTGACTCCGACTCGGGGCTCTCGCTGGATTCCGGCCACAGTCCCGCTTCTCTGAGCAGCTCGGAAGCCTCGTCCTCATCATCCTCGTCCTCCTCGTCCTCTTCCTCCTCCTCGTTTTCCGAGGAAGGAGCTGTCGGCTACAGCTCGGACTCGGAAAACGTGGACTTCGAAGAGGCGGAAGGGGCGGTTGGCTACCAGCCAGAGTACAGCAAGTTCTGCCGCATGAGCTACCAGGAGCCCTCGCAGCTGCAGTACCTGCCCTACCTGGAGCACGTCGGCCACAACCACACGTACAACATGGCCCCGGGGGACCCCGAGGAGCCCAAACCCCCCAGCGCCGGCAAGAAGAGCGGCAAGGAGAAACCGTCCGAGTTCCTGGACAAGCAGATGAGCCGGGACGAGCACCGCGCCAGGGCCATGAAGATCCCGTTCACCAACGACAAGATCATCAACCTGCCCGTGGAGGAGTTCAACGAGCTCCTCTCCAAGTACCAGCTCAGCGAGGCCCAGCTCAGCCTGATCCGCGACATCCGCCGGCGCGGCAAGAACAAGATGGCAGCGCAGAACTGCCGCAAGAGGAAGCTGGACACCATCCTCAACCTGGAACGCGATGTCGAGGACTTGCAGCGCGACAAGTCCAAACTGCTCAGGGAGAAGGTGGAGTTTCTCAAATCCATCCGCCAGATGAAGCAAAAGGTGCAGAATCTTTACCAAGAAGTGTTCGGGCGCCTGCGGGACGAGAACGGGCGGCCCTACTCCCCCAGCCAGTACGCGCTGCAGTACGCCAGCGACGGCAGCGTCATCTTGATACCGCGCGCCGTGGCCGAGCAGCAGTCCCGGCGGCAGGAACGCAAACAGAAGGACCGGAGGAAGTGAGGGGACGCGCGGAGGAGCGGGAGACCCGCGCGGGGGAGAGCTGCGGCAGGGCTGAGCCTGGAAGTACTTTGGAGGAACTTTCATGCCTTCTTACCCGTTATATCTTCTCAAAAAACCACAAAATACCACAAACCGAGGTGAACTGCTGCCGGTCGGGGCAGGGAGAGGCTGCGGGTTCCCCGGGGGGCCGGGGAGCGCCCCCGCGCAGCCCGGACCGTGGGCGCAGGACACGGAGCTGCCACCGCGCGGGGACACGGGCACAGCTGGAAAAACTACTGTTAGGAACTGGCTTTCAGTAAGAAAAGAGGTTTAAGCAAATGAACTTCAAAACAAGCTATAGGAGAGACGTTTTTCTGAACTTCCAAAGTTCTGTGAGTTCAGGTAGTTGTTTTTTTTTTTCTTTTTTTTCCCCCTCCCCTTTTTTTTTTTCTTCTTTTTCCCTGAACCAGTTTTGACATCGGTGTGTGTGATTCAACCCGACAATTCCAGATTAACCAACATCCCTCTCTAGATCAGACCGGTGCACGCGTGGAAACACAAGTGGGTGTGAATTCCATTAACCCTTTCCAGTCCGGGGGGGTCCCGGGCGGAACTGTCCCTGTCCCAGCTGTGACCGCGCGGGGACACCGGGAGCTGTAGGAATGTGGGGGGGAAGGCTGTGGAGCTGGGGGGTGACGGAGCCAGTGCCACACGTGTCCCCGCCGCACTGGGTGTCGCTGCCACCGACCCCACACAGCACACGGGAGCGGGGGCTCCCGGGCCCTGAGCAGCAGCCGGGAACGTTCCTGGTTCTGAACCGTGCTTGGATTTTCAGTTTTTTTGTTATTTTATTTTTTTTTTAGGGCTTCAGCCCCGTTTTTCCCTGTAGGGTCTTAGCGTGCTTGTGTTGAGTACAAGGGAGAAGCCCAAACCCTCAGAGCTGCTAAATGTTCTCTTTGCCATAAAGATTCCGTGTAACCGTGTGATCACATTATAGGATTCTCTTCTGTCCCCAGGTGTTGGTCTGATTGATTCCTTTGTTTTCCGGAGGGGGGTGGGGGTAGTGCCTTGATCACTGTCGGTCCCCGTCAGGGCGACCATCCTAGAGCTGTATGTACAATATAGCACAGCTGGGAGCCAACCGACTTTACCAGCAACTGAAAAGGCTTAAAAAAAAAAAAAAAATTTAAAAAAAAAGGCTTTTCCAAGCCCGTCCTGTGCATGTGACGTGGGGTGAGGCCGGAGGGAGGATCTGGGGTGGGAACTCACGGGAAGGAAACTGGAAATGCAGGAGGGAGCTGCCCAGAGGGGCCCTGTGGGCCCTGGGCGCATTTTTCGGGGGCACAGGCGGGTCCGGGGTGATCGGTGGGTTCCCCGCGGCCCCAACAGCGCGAGACAAACTCACCGAGACCCCTCGGGATCCGACGGCTTTACTGAGGCGTGAGACGAAGCACAAGTGGTGGAGATGTGGGTGCGGGGAGGTTGGAAGGGAGCCCTGCGTGTATGTTTTAAATTATTTTTCCTCTTAGAAACTTTATTTTAATGATCTGTGACCTGTCAGGGAAAGAAGAGAGATTGTGTGAGCACAGGACAAAAATAAAACGGCTTATTCACTGTATGAGCATTTGTTTCGTGGATTTATTTAATTTTTTTTTTAAAGATTAAGCGTGTCAGGGAAATGAAACAAACAGCCTCCTGTGAGTCCTCATACACAGCAGCTCCTGCTTTTCTTCTGCTGAGCTGGGAGCAGATCCGGTTCATATCCAGCGATGGAGTCGCTGTCGTCCCGGCCTCGGAGGGAGGAAAATAAAAAGCTCCTCGGTTGTAGGAAATGTTCAAACACTCAGCTCCGGCTCGGCCACCCTTTTTTTTAAATCCTTATTTCACAACAGTATCATTTTCTTAAAGAACGCCGAGGAAAAAAGTGTGTTTCTGGTTAAATTTGCAGCTGCGTGGAGGGGGTCCTGGGTCCCTTGGCCGAAGCTGCCGCTGTTCAAAGGGCTGGGCTGGGCTCAGTGTGGGCCCTCGCACAAGCCCAAACCTTCCACGCAGGATTTGGCTGCAGCTTTGGTACCAGATCCAAGTTCTTTCCATCACGAGTGGATTCACACCGGGCGCTGCAGGCCCAGCTCCACCCCGGCTTAGCCGCCCCACGCCCCAGGCGGGGCTCAGCAAAGCTCTGGTCACATCCAGCCAGGCTCAAGGGCAGGCTCGGACTTTGCCCGAGCTGCTGCCAAACGGCTGCAAACGGGGCCAGGCAGGACCTGGGCGCTGCAGAAGGTGCCACAGGCAGCTCGGTGAACAAACCAGGGGTGGAAAACGGCTCCTGGGAGCCGATGCAGCAGCAGGAGCCGCGGCCGGGGCTGCGCAGCTGCGCTCAGAAGCGGCCGTTTGGGATCCTTTGCCGCATCTCGGCACTGGATCACCTCTGTATATTTTTTAGCTATAGGTGCCTTTCTCTGCAGCTTTTTCCCTCAGTTTCGCACGCGGTGACCCGTCCCACTCACACGGTGCCTCCACCAGCGACCACCGGTCCCAGACCCGGCGCCGGAGCCCTCGGAGCTGCAGCCCCTGAGGGTCCCTTAGGAGGCCGTTCCCCCTTCCACCTCCGGTGATTAACACGGTTCTTAACACGGTTCAGCTGCTGCTGGGGCCGGGCAGACGCTTCCCGTCCCACTCTCGCCAATAATCCGGATTTCACTCGGCTGCGCAGTTTCACAGCCCCGAGTGGTCGTGAGGGGGCGGGGGAGCCCCCGTCAGCCCTGAACACCCCCAAAACCTCCCTGCTTGTGGCCGTCACCAGGGCCACCCGCACCAAGCCGCACTGCGGTCACCTCCATCCTCAGCCCGTCACCAGAACCACCACCAGAGCTTCAAAAACCCCGCGGGAAACGCAAACTGACCAAGTCCATCCAGCATTCAGAGAACTGAAGTAAAAGGCACTCACCCCCCCGGTGCCGGATCCGGCTGGGTCACCGCGCGCCCCCGGCTCCAGTGGCATCGGTCCAAGTCCCAAATCGCAACCGGTCCGGGGCTGAGACTCGACCGGGGCCTCCAGACACTGACCTGCGGGACACTTCTCTTCTCGGGATGGAATTCAGCACAAATCAGACCCTGCCGGCCGCTGCTCCGAAGCTCCGGTCGCCGTCGCCACCGCGAGCGGAGCCCCCGGCGCAGAGGGCAGCGGCCGAACCGGCTCCGGCCCCGCTCTGCGTCCCGCGTCTCGCGCACAACCCGGGCTGCAGGAAGGAGCAAGGTAGGGAAGAAAAAAATCAGGATTATAAATCTAAAATTTTATTGAGACAAAAAACTGACAGAGCTTGGTATGAAGTTAAAATCCAAACACGTACTTTACATTTAAACAACGTTTTCACAGAAACCTAAACACATGCTTTTAAAAAAAAAAAAAAAAGGTTTGTACAATGCAAGTCTAGATACATACCACCCTACACGGAGCTGCCAGGAGTCTGGTGGGGCTCAAGACTCCAGACATTAAATAGTTCAGTATTTGTAATAAATCTGATTAAAAAAAGCAAAACTTGAGAAGATTCAGGGTAACACATGCGGCTCCAGCACCACGTCTGGGCTCCTGCAAACAACCGCTTGTCGTGGGAGAACACGGAATTGAGTTTGTCTTGTGCTGCTGCTGATTTCCTCCCACAACTAAAGGGTTCCCAGCGCTGCTGGTCGGACACTCAGGTTAAGGTGAGAAAAGGAACAAGTGGTCACGAGTCTGTCCCTCCCCCCAATTTTGAGAAATAGCACCTTGTCACGGACAGAAGGTAAAAGGCGATTAAAGGGTCCCCATCCGCCCCCCGTACAACGCGCGTGCCAGGAGCCGGCACCTGGGCCCCAGGACCAGACGAATCACACGTTTGCATTTTCACAAGTCTCCCCTCGCCCCCCACCCGCACCCAACTGCCCGCAGGGTCCGGAGGCCCCGGCCTGGGGACAGTCACAGTTTCAGTCTCACGGCACTGTCCCTGCCCCCCCCGCCATCAATACTGAGCTCTTTTTTTTTTTTTTTTTCCCTTCCTATTTTTTTTTTCTTTTCTGAATTCAGGTTCTAAAAAAGATCTGGAAATGATCTGGAACGTGGTCACCAGACCACATCTCCCTCCCTCCCCAATTAAACAAGAGACCGATTTCCCCACATCCCCCCCCAGCCGCCCAAACCGATACACTAGTAAATAGCAAAAGAAAAAAACAAAACAAAACAAACCCAACAAAAAACAAAACAAAACAAACCCCCAAACTACACACATGCTACGCTGTAAAAATGCAGAGTTACCACGATGGGGAAGAGGCTGCGGTTGCTGAGATGGCCTTTAAAGAACAAACAGCACCCACCTGCACCCCCCAGCGAGTCCTTCATGGAAGGGGCTTTGCTGCCTCCCCCGCCAGCTGCAAATCCACAGTCGAAACAAACCCCCCCGTCCCCCCCCAACCCCCTCCCGCCCCCCAGTCGAGCTGGGCTGGTTGGGACCCGTCCCCAGCGCGAAGCTGCAGAAGCAGCGGAGCAGCCGCGGGCACCAAACGGGGCTCTCCAAAGGGCATCGGCCCCTCCGGCCGCTCCGCTCCCCGCCTCTCGCCCCCACAGTTCCACCTCCAGCCGAGGCCGGGCAGAGCGGGCGCGGGGGGTTAGTTCTTGTCCTCTTTCTTGTCATCGTCCTCCGAGGGGTAGGAATGCCATGTCAACCGCTCCTCGTAGAAGGAGATCACCACCTGCGGGCACTTGATGTTGGCCTCCTTGGCAGGGACCAGGTCGGCCTCGTCCGAGTTCTTCCTGCGGGCCAGAGCGGGGTGCAGTTAGGGGCTGCGGGGGGAGGCGGAGGAAGCGGAGACCGGAGAGAAACGAGGAATTGGCAGGTAAAGAGCGTCCCTGGGCTGCTTGGGGGATGCAAACGGCCCCTTCCTGAGCTCCCGCCTGCTGCCAGGGGACATCCTAACTCCACACGATCCCAAGGGCCCTGCCCGCTGGTTTCGCACGCGCGTTCGCCTCGGCGCAGAGCGAGTGAAGAAGCGGCAGCCGCACAGCCAGACTCACCACTTCATCAGGAACATCAGCTCCCCGCTGGAATCCGTGGCACCGATGATTCGCTCCGGCTCAAACCCTCGGGCGAAACCTCGCGGTTTCTCCAGCTGAAAACGGACAGATTTCCAGCTTTAGGATGACAGGACGGTCCCGTCTGCAGCCACCGGGGCACACCAGTGGCTGCTCAGAAAGGCTCCGTGTGTCTGATGCCCGGACTAAGGTGACAAAGGCCAGTGGGGCACTGAGAAGCCCCCCGGTGCAATCCCAGGGCTCGAGGCGGCTCTGCGCAGCGGGCGTTGCGCCCCGAGCTGCTGCAGGCAGAGGATCCCATTGCCAAGGCCCTGCTGCTCAAACTCTGGTGCTGGCCGAGACCCAGCAGCTCCCGGGCTGCAAACCAGACTGTGGGGCTCTCCAGCAGCCCTGCTGGCCCGAGCAGGACACGCTGCTCCACCTCCACCCCCTTCCCAAGGGGAACAGGCGGCTCCTGCCTCCCGTTTCCCTCCTGTGCAGTTCTTCAGGAGAACCTGGTGCTCTCTACCCTTTTGGTTCAAGAACTGGCCTTTCCGTTTAGGCCTGGTTCTGGATTTGCTGAGAGGCCCAGCTTAGACCCAGCTCTTGCCTCCTGATGAAAGCTACAGCTTTTCAGCAGCACTTCAGCCATGTCTCATTGAAGCGCGATCATTTCCCCCCATGCGAGAGAACAGTCTGGCCGAGGTTTTGGGCTCCCGACACCGCGGCACACGCAGAGGTGGGGAGGCGAGTGCAGAACCCCCCAACTCACCTCCTCCTTCTTCTTCTTTGGTTTGCTCTCCTCCCCCTTGTCCTCCGTGTCTGACTCCGCTTTGCGCTTGCTCCCCTCGGACTTCTCGCTCTCGTGCGCGGTTTTCTGGGACTGCAGGAACTCGGCGATGAGGTCTGGGCAGTCCAGGTTCTCCTCCGGCTCCCAGGTGTTGTCTTCGCTGCAAGCAAAGGTAACAGTGGAGTTTTACACAGACGTTACACACACGGGCGGTTCCGCTGCAGCTTTCCCTGCTGAGAAACGCCCTGGACAGGGTCAGGCGATGGGGGAGAAGCAGCGGTTTGGATGTGTGACCTCCCCCCGGGAATGGGGCCCTGGTCCAGGCGGGGATGCCAGAGGGCAGGGTGGTTATTCCCCTTCTCAGCACAGAAATATAATTCATTTTCTCCAGCTGTTTGTCTCACACCAGGTTAAAGGGGGGAAGCCCCCCCAGGGCACTGCGCAGCCTGATCGCGAGACACAAACACGACTTTCTCACCCAGGCCAGGCTCTCCTGGCCCTGCTCAGAGCTCGAGACGCTCTGCACCGTTGTTTTTATCATCACAGCCTGTTAGCTCCATTTTATGGACAAGCAGTGGTGCGGGGAGGCTGAGCCACCCACCCGGGGGGGCTTTGGGAGCCAAAAGCAGCCGAGACGCTTGTGCCGGAGCCCCCAGCACCCACTTACTCCGAGAAGCCTTTCCACTTCAGCAGATATTCCACTTTGCCCTTCACCACTCGCCGATCCAGGACCTTCTCCACCACATACTCCTCCTCCTCTTCCTCTAAGACCTCTTCCACTTTCTTCTTGTTCTGTTTTTTTCCCATTGTGCTGGCCAGTTTTTCAGCTTATGGGCGACGCTGCTAAAAGAGGAGAGAGAACCAGAGGTTTGTGTCAAGGTTGGGTTTGCCTCTGCCAGGCAATGAACACGCTGGACGCGCAGAGCACAGCGCAGGAAAACGCTGCTTTGGAGAAAACATGCACGGACAGAGCGGGTAACGCACAAAGAGATGGGCCAGGATGGTCCAGGAGACAGCACATCGCTGATATTAAGTTAATAAACAGTTAATTTAAGTTAAATATAAGTCATAGTCCTCAATATGGAGCTCCCCACATTCACATAGACGTGCACTCGGGGATATTTATCTGTTCAGACAGTTACAAATCCCTGCACGCCCCCAGCACTCGCTGGGCAGTGGCAGAAGCGACGCGAGGTTTGGGGAACGCTCTGGTTAGACACAGCCTGAGGTACCGGCCCTAACCCCGGCACGGCAGGGCCGCAGGGCCCTCAGCACAGCTCCGGTCCCGCCGGGGAGGCTGCAGAGGGGAGCGGCTCTGCCAACGCGCCGCAACGGAACACTTGAGAGAGCCAAAAACCACAGAGAGGCCCCGCTCCCCCGCCAAAACCCCGCTTGGAGCAGGGAGAGCTCCACGGCCAGGCAGATCCAGGACTTGTCCTGAGGTTCAATAGAAAAATACAGAAAATACAGAAAAATACAGATCCCTCCAGTACCCGACCTCAGCCTCAGCTCCAAACACGTCTGCACCGCCAGCCCAGCGCTCGAACAGGACGCGCTGATTTAGTCCAACCAAAGAGGTTCCAAATCCCCCCAGAAGGGGCCGGAGCTGAGCACAATGCAGCAGAGGAGGTGCCCAAGAAGGTGCCCTCACAGCCCCAAATAACCAGCAAGTAAACCCCGGGACGGGCTGGGGGGCGAGACCTGGGGTGCCCCTCGCTCCGTGGTTTCTGGTCAGCAGCAGCCGCACGGTTTGAGTTGAAAGCGCTGTGGTTATGGCCTGGAGATGGGTTTGTTTTTGAGGCCCCCAGGGGTGCTCAGCTGGATCACGGGGCTGCTCGAGCTGCTTCACAAGGATCAAAGAGCCCAAGGGCCGAGTCTGGCCAGGCCGGGCTTGGAGGGGAGCAGCTAAAACCAGAGCTGGGCTGTGGGACAGGGCTGTGGGGAGGGAAAGGGAGGGAAGGAGCCGGGGGACACAGCGCAGCAGAACCCTCGGTTTATTGTGCTGAGCGGAGGAGACAAAACCCCGAGGCCAGGAGCTCTTTGGGAAAGGGGTTGCCAAGGGGGGGAGATCTGAAGCACCGAGGGGGGGCAGCCACACCCCAACAGCCCCACCCACAAACACCCAGTCCCCTAACAGCCCCGCCCACAAACAGCCACTCCCCTAACAGCCCAACCCACAAACAGCCACTCCCCTAACAGCCCCGCCCACAAACACCCACACCCCCAACAGCCCCGCCCACATTGGCCCCACCCACACTGGCCCCACCCAGAGGCACCGACACCCCAGCTCCCGTCCCCCCTGCGCCAGCCGCTGCCTCCCCGGGTGCTCCAGATCTCTGCTGAAAGCTGCAATCCTCTGTGGAGGGGAAAGCAGCACAGAGAGCGACAGAACAATCGCTGGGTGTGCAGCAGGGAGGAGGGGGAGCCAGGACACGCCGACGCCGCTGGGAAAGAACCCTGACTGCGCTGAAAGGCCGGGAAGACAGAACCCAGCACAAAGACGTGGACAAAACCCCCAGTTCTTGGGGCAGGAGCCGGCCCTGGCAGCGCGTTGTGCTGCGGATCAGAGCGAAGCCGGTGCTGGGAGATCTGGAGAGCAGCACCCCGGGGTGAAACCGCTACCGGAGAAATGAAAATACACCCAGCCCGGCCGGGAAGCTTCGGAGGATGGCGAAGCTCTGCCCGCCACCCTGCGCGACGCCTGGCACTGAGCTTTGCAGGAGAACGTTTAACAATTAAAGGAAGAACAGCCTAAGAAAAATAAAAAAGTGGAGACCCAGAGGTTTAATCTGAGCCCAGACCAGCTCCATTAGCAGCATCTTAAAGGATTAACAGTTCAGCTCAGCTTTAATGAGTTTTTAAACTTAAAACATTTCCTCCTCCTGCCTTCCCAGACTTGGCTGGGATCACCCGTCTCTTCAAAGACGCCAAGTTTATCCCACACGTGCCAGGGACCGGCAGCAGGCATCGCTCCTTTGAAGTGGGAACAAGCACGGGAAGGCTTCCACTCTCCAGAAACTGCAGAAAACATCTCTGGAAAGCTGGAGCGAAAGCTCAAGCCTTTGAACGGAGACCAAACTAAAGAAAAGCCACAACCTTCAAGCCCAGCCACATCATTTCCAGTTAAATTCACAATCCACGAGGTGAAGGCACCTCTGGGTTTACGAGAAACGCACTCGCAGCAGGAGGAACGTCACCTCCCAACAGAGAAAGAGAAACTGGAGTAAGAAATCCCGTCCTGCAGACAGGAATTTGGAGTTTGTTACGTGAAGGCGGACACAACTTCTGATCTCCTCCAGATCAGATAAACACCGGTGGAGTTAGAGTGAGGATTTATGTTCTTCTTCCTTTTGTATAAAGACGAGAAAACATTGCCCCGAGTGCTGCAGGACTCCTGGAGCGGCCCCGCGGGGCCCTGCAGCACCTTCCCTGCAGCCTCCACCCCGGGGACAGCGGGACTGCCCCGGGGACACGGCCCCCAGCGCCCCGTGCCCAGCAGCCGTTTGCCGGCGCTCACAGACCCTTTTTCGCGTTATTTCTGAGTGGGGGTGGCGCAACCACATCTGTTTCTCATCATTTTCATCACCAGGACCTCGAGCACTAATAGGAAACCAGACCCTGGTCGCAAACCCGGTGGGGACCGGTGGCTGCAAAGACCCGTCGCAGGCACCTTCCTCTCACGTGCGCAAGGGATACCTATTTTTACCTACATTAATAAAACTCTTTCAAAGATAGAGCCTGTAATTATTCAGCCAGAGATCCCTATTATGCTCTGATCTCTGAGTTTTATAGGAACAACACATGCACTCGCTGCTTCCAAAGGGATCCACCCCAGGACCGCGATGCAGCCCCTGTGCCCCCGCTGTGGTGTCCCCAGGGGAGCCCCCCCGGCCTCCCCAGCCCGCGGAGCCGCTTCCCGCTCATTCTCCCCGCCAAAACTTGTCACCCGTCCCCTCCCCGCTCGCGGAGCAGCCGGATGCCCCTCCCCTCTCCCCTCCCCCCTCCGGGGGCTCACCAGCCGCTTTTTAAACCATCCAAATGCCGCCCCCCCCGCGGGGTCCCCGCTCCGGCCTCTCCC
>VWYH01002607.1:341985-382778 GCA_013399365.1 Pampusana beccarii | reverse complement strand
GGACCGGACCGGACCGGACCGGACCGGCTGCCTGGGAGCGGCACCGGCCCCAGGAGCGGTGGCGGGTGCTGCGGGGCCTGTCCCGGGCCCAGCCGCCGTGTGCGGGGCCAGGGGTGGCTCCGGAGCGCGGTGACATTATTGCGGTGACATTCCCGCGGGCAGGTGTCCCNCCACCCCGCTCACCTTGCACAGCCCCGCCAACGGTTCCCGAGGGGAAGGGGCCTGCGGGGTCGGGTGGCGCCCGGGCCTGGCCGCGCTCCGTCCGCCTCCCTCGAACAAAAGAGCCCGGCCAGCGCCGCTGCCCGCCGCCCGCTTCGCGCCTGCGCGGCCCGCCGCGGGGCACGCTGGGACTCGTAGTCCTCCAGCCGCGGGGCACGCTGGGAGTTGTAGTCCTCCGCTCTGCTGCCTCTTCCTGCCCGCCCACCCCGGCGCGGTTTATCCTGGTCGGGCTCAGACGCGCCGCTCCGGTGGGGATCTCGCGGCGGCGGGGCCCGGTCAGACCCCTCCGGGGAGTCCGCGCGGAGCTGAAGCGCTCAGGCCGCGGCCGCTGCCCCAGGGCGACCACAACTCCCAGCATGCCCCGCGCCGGAAGAGGAAGCGCTGCCTGCTCTGTGAGGCCGCCGCGCCGCCGCGCTGCTTAAAGGGGCCGCGGCCTACGGGAGGAGGTGAGGGGGCTTTGGCTGGGGGGCTGTTCGGGTTCTCTTGGTGCGGAGTCCCTGCGGCGCCGGGCGGGGGATCCCCGGGGAGGCAGCGCCGGCCCCTGGCGGGAGATCCGGGGCCTGCTCGGGGATGGGCCGGGCCCAGGGATGGGCCGGGTTGGGCCTTTTCCCACNCCTGGGCTTGTGGGGGAAACAACCTCCGAACCCGCCCGGTGCTGGCGGGGGCAGCTCAGCCCGGGCCTGACGAGCAAAAGCAGAAACTAACGGGGCTCGTTCCCGTTTTTCCTCAACCCCTGAGCCCTGTGTGCGGCCGGAGGTCGCCTGGAGCGGTGACAGATGTCAAAGCTCAGCCTGGAGCTGGTTTTAATTGTCAGGGGTGTGTTCTGGGGAAGGAACGTTCAACGTTCAGCGCGGGTCCTGCTGTGCTGAGGGGTAGAGACGCTGCTAAGGACGTGTCCGAGTCAGCAAAGAGGGTCAAAGGCAGCAAACGAGGTAAAACCATCGCTTTCCCCATCAGCAGGGTGAGCACAGGGCAGGGGGAGGCGAATCCGCCTGGTCCCCAGTGGGACCGTGTCTGTGGCTCCTCCGGCGTCCAAACCCGCGTGTCCCGGGCGTCAGGCTCCGTGAACACGAACACGGGACGTTCCGGTGCCGCTGCCGCCGCCGGTTCCGTCCAGCTGGGCCACAGCGACAGCGTGAGCCCTGGGAACACCGAAATGCAAACGGGAGGAAGATGAAACCAAACCATGTATCCCAGGGCCCCTTAAACCAAGGCTTTAAGCAAAAGCCCTGCAAGAGGATTTGGTGTAACTGCTTAAAGCTAATTCAGAGCTGCCTTCTCCATTTGGTTTAAGTTGATTTGTCAAGATGAGATCAATTAACGCCAAATAAAGCGGAAATGAGATTATGCGTTTCTTGGTACAGCTCTGGATGGAAGCGGAGGTGAAAGGTGGGAGCGCTCGGGCTCTGATCTCGGTTTCCCCGCAGCCCGTTCTCCTCCCTGGCTGTCCAGAGCCATCTCTGCTCTTCGAGCACCCTGGGAAATTAAATTCCTGTTCCTGGCAACCCTCCGCTGTTCCATTAGGCGGTTTCTCAGTCTCCCTCCTGCATTTTTAATCTCAGCAGGGCTGTTATGCAGAGCCAGGAGCTCTAAAAGCAGCGAAGGGGATGGTGGCAGCGTCCCCTGCGGGGGAGTGGGGAACATGATGGTCAAGTTCTGGTGCTAAACTGGTTCTGGCTGGGAGCCCCCAGTGCAGGGGAGGATCGGGGCTGAGCAAAGCGACTCCCGTCACGTTCTGTTCCTTCTCTCCCCTCCTTCCCCAGGGGAGGAATCACGTGTGCTAAAGCGTGGAGGGTTTTTTGGGAGGTCCCCCTCGCCCTCCCCCTTGCAGCTCCAACTGGAAGCAGCGGCGGCCTGACCCAGCGGGAGCTCCGGTACTGGGAGACGGCTGGGAGCAGGGCCTGGATCTCTCGCTCTCTATCCCAAAGCTCCTCTCCGCTTTTTTTAACACTTTCCGTGCTCTCCAGGTGGAATCGGGTGGCTGAAGTTTGGCAGAAAATACCCCCAAACCGGTGGAGCTGGATTTTGAAAGCACCGTTCCTGGCTCAACCCCTCCCCTTGTCCCAGCTAAAATTAGCTCTGTCTCCAGAAGCGCTTCGCTTCACATCTGAGCTTATAAACACAGGCTGGGTTTCCAGCGCTGCCTGGCACTTGGCAGCTCTCGTGGCCTAAAAGGCAAAACTCCAGGAACAGGGACAGGTGAAGCATCGCTTGGCTCTGCCATTGGGAGCCGTGTCCCTCGGGAGCTGGGACGGGACATCCCGTGCTCTTGGTTCATCCCAGAGGCTTCAAAACCTCTGGCAAATAATCCCACAGAGGAGGTGAAACCCAGATACGGGACATAATTGGTCTTCCAGCTCCCCCTGACGAGTGTTCCTGGTCTGTGTCTGTGTCCGGGGGGACTCTGAGGGGTTTCCCTGGCTGGACCGTGTGTTTATTTGGTGTAGGGGGGTTTATCTCGCTGTCCCCTTCCCCCCAAGCCCTGGCACCGTGTCCATGGCGCGGTTGCACAACGGGAATTACTGCAGGAGCACGTAATGGTGCAGCAAACGTCTTACTAAATCCTCTTTTCTCTGTACAGATGTTTCCCGCTGGGCTCTGGCTCTAGGATGTTGGAGAACCAAGAGGAAGTAAGAGCCTTTCTGACGGGGGGGTCTGTCCGTCTGTCCGTTCCTGGCTGGGGTTTGGCTCTGAGCGCTGGGCAGGGCCCGTGGGGCGGCCAGGGCTGGGCGCTCAGGCGCTGCTTGTGCCGCAGGAGCTGACCACGGTGCGTGTCCAGGACCCCCGCGTGCAGAACGAGGGCTCCTGGAACTCCTATGTGGACTATAAAATCTTCCTGCACGTGAGTTGGGGCCGGGGAGCGGGGTGAGCTGCGGAGCGCGGTCGTGCCGTACGGGAGCAGTTGTCCAACCCTGTCTGGCCGTGCTGAGCGGGGATGGAAGGAGCCATGACAAGCGCCAGCAGCCCCGTCCCTCCCTCTGTGCTGTCTCTGTGAAGATCTGAGACCCGGCATCTCCCCTGGAGAAGATTTCTGTGCACTTTCAGCTCCCCAAGGCCCAGCAGGTTGTGGGGATCCCTTCGTCACAGCTCAGGCGGGATCCTGCCCTCCTCTCCCTTGCTGCCCCTCAATCCCCCAGATTATTTCCATGGTGGGTTTTTTTTTCGCAGACCAACAGCAAGGCCTTTACTGCCAAGACTTCATGCGTGCGGCGCCGGTACCGTGAGTTCGTGTGGCTGAGGCGGCAGCTCCAGAAGAACGCTGGCCTGGTGTAAGTGTGCCCCGTGCTCCCTGCCAGACGCTGCTTCCCGTTCCCTGGGAACAGACGTGGACAGAAACCCCAGACACCGACACGGGGTCTCTGGGCTCCTGGGACCCAGGTCTGCGCAAAGTGGGGTCCCGGCTGCTGCTGCCACGGTGTCCCCGAGCTCTGGCGCTGCCCCTGAGCCGCCCCCTCTGCCCTGTGCCCACAGGCCCGTCCCGGAGCTGCCCGGGAAATCCACCTTCTTCGTGGGCAGCACGGATGAGTTTGTCGAGAAGCGGAGACAGGGGCTGCAGCAGTTCCTGGAGAAGTGAGTGAAGTTCCTGCGGGTGCTGAGCGCTGGGTGGGGGGAGAGGACACGCTGCTCTTACTGTGCTGAGATGGTGGGAGGGAGGTGGCAGCGGGGCCATCCATGGTCACTGTGGTGGCGCGGGGCACACGAGCTGCCGGCGGGGCAGAGCTCAGCGTGCTCCGGCCTCACTCCTCCTCCTCTCTCCCTGCGCAGGGTGGTGCAGAACGTCGTCCTCCTCTCCGACAGCCGCTTGCACCTCTTCCTGCAGAGCCAGCTCTCGGTGCCCGAGATCGAGGCGTGCGTGCAGGGCCAGGGCTCGCGGACGGTGACCGACGCCATCCTGCACTACGCCATGTCCAACTGCGGCTGGGCGCAGGAGGAGGAGAGCCGCCCCGCGCTGCTGCCGCGGGGGGACCCGCGCCCCGGGTAACACCAGCGGGGAAGGAGCGGGCTGGGGTCCCGCGGTGTCCCCGGTCCCGTCTCCGCTCTGACCCGTTCTCTTGTTTCAGCTGCGCCGGCCCAGGGAACCCGCAGGGGCTGAGTGGCCTCCAGACCTTCCCGCACTGGAGCGACTTCGGGATGGACGACGTGCACTCGGACAGTCCGGAGGAGCCCGCGGAGCCCCTGGGCGGGCGGCGGGAGCTGCAGTGACGCTCTGGGGACATCGCCTGCCCTCCCCAGCACCCGCAGCCCTCGCTGGAAGAGGGACCACTGCTGTCCAGGCTGGTGGGACTGGGGCTGCACTGGGAGCACGGCCGTGTCCCTGGCTCTGCGCTGACTGGGGCTCACAGGCTCTCTCCCTGCTGACTCTCGCCTGTCCTCCGTGTCCCAGGCAGCGTGTTCGTGTCACTCTCCTCGTTGGAGAAGGGATCTAGTGGTTAGTGAAACCCGTGTTTGTTGTTCCCATGGCCTTTGCTCTCTGCAGCGGCAGCAGCGGGGCTGAACCGGGCAGCAGTGCCAGCGCAGCGCGGTGTCCCCAGCCCGGGGGAGGACGGTGGCACCTCCAGCATGGTGGAGTAGGGACTGGGCGCCGCTCAGCGCGTCCCTTTGGTGTCCCCGTGTTCCCCTTGGCACTGCAGGCAGGGGAGGCCGCATTTCCCCAGTACCAGAGGCCTTGTGCAGCTCCTGGGGGGGTCTCAGCTGCATGGAGCCCACACATGGGGGGCAGATCCCGTACCCACAGCTGAGGCCTCCTGGCACAGCTCATCCCGCAGCTGGATGGACGGGAATGAGCTTCCCTGGGGAGCACGGGAGAGGGGGGCAGTTTTTCCCCCCAGCCCTTTTGAGGTGATGGGCTCCTTCCTAGTGCACCCATCACTCTGCATGGGGGGGCGGGGGGTCTCGTTTGCTCTGAGAGCAGGAGCGCGGTGCTGCCGTGGGGTCGGTGTCTGGCAGTGCTGGTTGCTCCCGGTACCGCTCCCTGCACTCTCCCGCACCTTTTCCTCCCCCCTCGGCACTGGTGACGGCAAAGCCGACGTGCTCTGACTCGAAATAAAAATGAAGTAGAAGAAGAGACTCGACTGGTCGCTGGCAACGCGCGTCCTCGCTGCGGGGGCGGAGGGAGCTGAGTTGCGGCCCAGCTGATTGCAGAGAAATGGCTTTTGGGGAAAAAAGGGTTGTTGCACCTCTGGCTGTGGGGCTGGAGCCGCTGGAACCAGTGCGGAGGTCCCTGGGGGGACCCAGCATGGGGGTGGCAGGGGACAGGCAGAGCTGGGGGTCCCACCTTGGCCCTGAAGTGAGTTTTGCGGTGCTGGCTCTGGCTGGGGGGGCTCCAGGACCCGTGCAGGGGTCAGGACCCGTCGGGGAGGGGGCGGGAGGGCTGGAAACCCATCGAGGCGCATCTGAAATGTCAAGAGAAGTTCACGGTGAAGGCTGCAGCTGCCGGCGCGCCGGAGCGCCGCTGCCGTTGGCTGCCCCCCCTCATGCATATTCATACGTATTCATGAGCGTGCGGCTCCAAACGGTGCAGCTGTGAGCCCAGCTGTGCCCAGGACCCGCTGCTGCGCCCACGCGCGTCCTCACCCGCGGCCAGGGCCGCGTCCTCCCCCAGAGCCCCGGCGCGATTCGCCCCACCAGCTCAGCCTGGCGCGGCCGTGGCCCTCGCTTGGTGCTGTGCCGGGAGCCGCGGCCCGGGCTGCTCTCGGAGGGGGTTCGGCTGTGCCCCCTCCCGCCCACCGTGCCCGACCTCCCCCTCAGCCCTGCCGCTGCGGCGGGTCAGAGCCCGGCAGAAATTATTTTCGGTGGCGTTGATCAGCTTTGCAAAGCTGTTGGGAAAACAGTGACTCAGAGGCAGATCTGGCTGTGGAGGGGGAACAGCCCTGCACGGGGAGCAGAGCATCCGTGTCCCCAGGGCTGCAGATGGACCCCCGGCCTGGGGGGCTCCGCACTGGGCTTTGCTGCAGAGGCTGGGGGCGATGGCCCTGGGGGGTGACCGTCCCCTCTGTCACACACGGGGCTGGCTCAGCCCCTCGGTGGCCCTGACGCGGCTGCAGGCGAGCGGCATGGGGGGGGTCACGGTGACTCAGCTCTGGGCTTGGAGCCACTACCCCGTCACCTGCGTGGGGCCAGGGACACAGTGGGCACAGCTCCCTCCTCCCACCTCTGCCAGGAAAACCTCGCTGCGTGGGAGGGGGCCAGGATCCCCCACCCGGGATGCAAAACCAGCCCCCTGGGCCAGAGCCCCCGGCAGCGGTGCTGGACAGACAGACACGGGACCCACAGCTGCCCCCAAATGAGCTGGTGCTTGTGAGACGCTCGTGGCTGGGGAAACAGAGATGGGGGGGAAGAAAGGGGGGGTGATTCTCTCTGTGGGTGCACAGACCCCAGCCGCCCTGGCTCCAGGGTCACCTGGGGATTTGAGCCAGGCTTGTGCCAGGCCAAGCCGAGCTCTGGGCACCCCAAACCACCCTTGCACCCCAAAGCCATGCCGGGCAGGGGGGGAATCGAGGCAGTGGGCACGGGGATGGGTTCGGCTGCATCCCCGCAGCCCCCCCAAGCCTCTGGGGCCCTAGGGCCCCCCCCAGTTGTGCTGGGCTGTCAAACATCTGCCCAGCTGTGCGTGGGAGCAGCCGTTGGGCCACCGCTGGCGCTCACCCCGCGGGCGATGCTCCTGTTTGGCACCGGCCGGGGGCTGGGGGGGCCGGGGACTGCTCGGGGGCACCCAGGGGGTTCGCCCCCCCGGACAGGCTGCAGCCAGCAGGTTCTTACCACCATCTAGCGGCTCCTCGGCCAAGTGCGGGAGGAGGAGGAGGAGGATGTGCTGATTTAATCCTCAGCCATGGGCCGGGCTGAGCCTGGACCGGGGGGGCTCTGGGGGTGCTGAGACCTGGGGGGGCTGGAGCGGGGGGCAGCACCCAGCTCCAGACCGGCAACGAAGTCTGGAGCAGCCAAACACGGGGACGAAAATTGTTTTATTGGAGGCTGCTGCCCCCCTGGGCACAGCTGGGCAATGGGACGCGGGGCTCTTCCTGCAGCAGGCGCCTGTAGCTGGGGGGGCCCGTGGGGGGGCCGTGTCGCTGGTGTCTCAGCATGGCCAGGGACAGAGGAGCACCGGGGTTCGCCTGCTCCCGTGTAAAACAGAGGCCAGGAGATGGAGCCAAAGATGGTGCTCGAGGCTCGGCCCCCCGGCAATGCTGGGGCACCCCAGGACCGGAGCCGCCCCCAGCACCCACCTCCCGCCCACCCCCAGCGGGTGCCCCGGTACCAGCTCTCACCCGGGGCCGCGGGGCTCACCGCTCCTCCAGCTCGTAGGCAGGTGCCAGGTAATCCCGGGGGACGATCCCCACGGCGCTGTCGAGCTCCCCGACCCACCAGCCGTACACGTTGTACTCCTGGGGACACACAGTGGGGGGGCACGGGGGGACACGGGGTCAGCGCTGGGACAGGGGACGCGGCTCCGGTCCCTTTGGCACCCGGATCTGCGGAGAGCAGCCCCCAACGTCCCAGCAGAAAATCACCCCGGCCCACCCGCCCCCTTGTAAACCCTCCTGTCCCCCTGGATGTGTTGGGGTGTTTTGGTGACAGACGGCAAAGCCCAGCCTGGAGCTCTGTGAAGCCCGTCCAGGTGCATCGTGCCCAAGTTACACCCCCCCCCAGTTTATCTCTGATTTCCCCCTGACCGCAGATACCTGAGGCAAATAATAACAGAGAAAACCTCCACCCCACCGTGCGTGCGAGAGGAGGAGTTAACACACACAGGCTTGAGAAGTTGGCCATCAACATAGATTTTTTTCTTTTTAAAGGAGGTGTTAAAGGCGATGTGACCCACACGAGCATGGCCGGGGGGTCAGCGTGTCCCCCAGCTCATCCCGGTGGGAAAGGGCTTTACCTGGGAGAGTCCCCAGGGACAGGGAGGAAAAATCCGGCTGCAAAACCAGAAGGAAAAAATTGGGGTTTAATTGCCGTAGGCTGGAGACCCGTGGAGAGGGGCCGAGCTGCCCCCCGGGCCCGATGGGGACCCCCCCGACCCCGCTCTGCTGCAGCCCCAACACTATGAGGTATTTTAAAATAATTTCTGCTTTGATGAATTGCCGGGTAGTCCACGATTGCTCATAATCAAAGGGAGGAAAATGCAAATGAGAGCCAGCCGAGAACTCGCGGCACCGAGCGTTTATTTCACCGCGCGGTGCCAAAAAGAATTAAAACAACATTAAACTCCCAGCAATAATGTTTAAGTCCTCGTTTCCAAGTGCCAAATTGCACCACTCTGGATCATACAGATGTTCGTTAATTATGCTAATTTTTATTAAACTATTAAAACGAGGAGTGCACTGGCACAGCGAGGCAGAGCCCAGTGCAGGGTGAACTCTGCTCCCGTCTGGAGGTGCTAATTTCCATCTCGCTAACGGGCTGATGCCTGGTACCGGCTTTGCAGGGGGACGAGGAGGAGGAGGAGGATGGTTTTGCTGGAATCTACCTAATTACACACTAATGGGGCCTCTGTGCTCAGTACCTGCCTGGACTGGGTTGTTGAGGGAGGGAAGTAATTTAGCTGAGACTTTACAGAAGGGACTGGAAACCCACTAATTGGGAAGATAATTGTTCCAGCGAGGTCGGGGGGCCCCAGGCGGCATCGGGAGAGGGGAGCGGGATGTTCTGCTCCCTCCACCCGCTCAACCTCCAGCGGGAGCTCACGGGGCGCTGGAGGCAGCACCCATGGGTGCTGGTGCCGCACTGGGAGCCCCTGGGTGCACCGGGCAGAACGCAGAGTGGAGACTGGGAAACTGGAACCCAGTGCCCTTTCCAGGCTGGCAGGCAATGGGGAGCTGGATTTGGGGCTCACTCAACCCCCAGTAGCCACCCCCCCATCCACCCATCCTCTGCAGGGCCACGATGGCCTCGCTCCCTCCCAAAATGCTGAGATTTGCTCCCATAAGGAAGAAAACCCCTCAAAGCTTCTCCACGTTCCACTCTCGAGGTGCCGGTGCCAAGCGAAGCCGGAGCACACGCTCGTTCCCATAATCGCCCGCAGTCGGGGCTTTTACGGCGGGTTGGTGCACGGGGCTGTAAAAGGCTTTGTGCTGCTCGTCTCCAGTGAGAAGGGGGAAAAGCAACAAGACGACAGCCACAATCCCGTTCCTGTCCCTGCCCCACGGGACCCTCAGCGTGCAGCCACATCCTTCCCACCTCCACGAGCTCAGAGTGTCCCATCTGACACCCCTCGTCCGGCCCTTTTCCTGCGCCGGCTGCCGTGGGGATGGTGTTTGCTCCCCAGCCCTCCTCGCCACCGCGCTCCTCCAACAGCCCTCGTAAACAAGCCCGTCGGGCTCGGGGAAGGCCATTAATCACCCCCCTTCGCACAGAAGATCAATGACGCTTTGATGGATGCCGAAGGAAAAGCCAATCAGTCAGGGACTTATCGGTTTATGATTGCTCGGCCCCATTATTAGTGCTTGTGTGTCATACATTATTGTTAGGAAAATGGAGGGATCTAATTCATAGATGAGGTATCGCGGGCGTGCGAGGGGTCGGCTGACACCGGGGAGTTTTATACCAGGTCAGCCATACATCTATTTACCTCAAAAACCGGCTCGGAGCCGCAGCAAGCTCGGAAATGGAGAGGCTACCTGTCCTTGGGGGGTTTGGAGGCAGCGGTGGCAGCAGGATGCAGCTGGGAACGCTGTTTCCTTGGCACATCACCCGTGGAACACACAGAGGAGGAATCTGGGTGATGTTCAGCCTGTGCCCCCCCATGCTGCTCTTTTGTAGGGTAAATCCCTACAAAAATAAACAACTCCCACTTGCTTCTAATGATTCAATTCTCAGGGAGCTGAGGACACGCAGCTGGGGCATCGCTTTGTCCCCTTGTCCCGTCTGCAGCACCGGCTCCGGCATTGCCCGCGGTGGCCGCGGTGTCCCATCCCATGGGGGTCCCTGTGTCCCATCCCATGGGGGTCCCTGTGTCCCATCCTACGGGGGTGTCCGTGTCCCAGCCCAGGAGGAAGAAGCCACTGGAGACGAGGGGCTCAGAGCCAGCGGTACCCAGGGGTTGGGGGAGAGGAAGGTGACGGTTCCCAGCTGGAAGGCCCCGCAGAAGTGCCCCCCAGGCCCCGGGTGGCACGTGGGCAGGTGCGGTGAGGACACCAGTGCGGTGAGAACACCAGTGCAATGAGGACAACGCTGCGGCTCCTCCTGAGATGAGTTCTCAGGCTTCCCACGGGGACAGCGGCCTGAGCCAATTCAGCATTTAGCCCATTAGCCATTTCCCACTGAAAACAAACAAAAACCAACCCACCGAGCGAGGTGGCACCGTGGACCACGGCGAGGAGGACGAGCCCACCCCGAGCACAGCGCGGTGGCACAACCCGGCTTGGGGGGGTCACCACGGCTGAGGTGGGGGGACACGGTCCCTTTGGGCACCCCGGGGGACACGGCAGCAGGGGCACAGCAGAGGGGACACAAGCCGGGGCAGACAGACGGCGCTGCCGGGTCCCCGTGCAGCTGGAGCTGGGCTGGGGACAATAGCGGCGGCAGCATCGGATCCGCGGCGCTGATGGGATCGGGAGCCCGTGTGAAACTGCCGTATTAATATTTATTCCACCAAGCGCGCGGCTCCCGGCTCCGCGCGGCTCTGACCGCAGTACCAACCCTCAGGCACCGCAAACACAATTTGAAAACAATGTGACGGAAATGTTTAATCTGCTCAGCCCATCTGTGCTGCGTATTTCTCCAGATCTCCCTGAGAGAGGCGCCTTCGAATCTCCACATTGCCTTTAATATTCTCCTAAATCACCTCCCCACTGCACTTCAAGGGCCATTGCTACAATATCACAGGTTCATCGAGAGTGCACGGGAGAAGGGGGGTGCAGGGAAGGGAGGGTGAGGGACGGGGGTGTCGGCTGGGATATTTTTTATTTTAAAATATTTCCCAGGGATGGTGTTCCTGTGCCCCTCGGACAGGCAAGAGAGAGGAGAAAGAAAAAGAGGAGGGGGGAAAATAAGAGGGAAGTTATTGTGCTGTTGCTGGGAGGCGATTAGCGAGGCTGTTTAGAAGCAAACAGGCTGGAATGGAGCAAAAATCATTTCCAAAGAATCGCTTTTATTAATCTCCTTCCTCGGCCGCTCGCTTTCACGTGCGGCTGCCATTATTCCTCTCTCTGGAGGCTCCATCCTGCTCCGAGCTCCACGTGCAAAACGGGTGCAGATGCTCGGAGAGGGGACACCCCGGGGGGGCTGGATGGGCCCAGCACTCCTGGGTCCCCCTGCCCTGGCACAACCGTGACCTACGGCCAAGATGCTCCAGCTCAGGTGCATCACCGTCCTCTGCCTCAGTTTCCCTGTCGCGCCAAGACTGATCCCTCCATGTGGCTTTTCAATACTTAAAGCGGTTGATAAGAAAGACAAGAGTTTTTAGCAGGGCCTGTTGCGACATGACAAGGGGTGATGGTTTTAAACTAAAGGAGGGAGATTATAAGGAAATTTTTGATGCTGAGGGTGGTGAGAGCCTGGCCCAGGTTCCCAGAGAGGTGGTGGATGCCCCATCCCTGGAGACATCCCAGGCCAGGCTGGACGGGGCTCTGAGCAACCTGAGCTGGTGGAGATGTCCCTGTCNGTTACGGGGGGTGTGGGCCCAGGGGGTGCATTACAGGGGGTGTGGGATGCAGCGGGTGCGGTTATGGGGGGTGCGTTACAGGGGGTGCGGTTGCGCGGTTGCGGTTGGGGCCGCGGGCCGGGCCGGGGGGGCCGGGCAGCATCCCCGCGTTGCCATGGCAGCCGTGCCGGCTCCGCTCCCGCATCCCCGGGGGCCGCGCAGCCGGATCCACCTGCTCCTTCCCGACCCTCCGCGGGGTCATCGTCAGGTCGGCAGAATAAATGAACGCGAGCACTAATGATGTGTTTGCTGGCTGTTTATGCTCTCTGTGTGTCAGGGGCACTCACATTTAGAGAGCTCATTATGGCTGCAATTAGACTGCACCATTGCTAGATATTTAACTCCTTTTTCTTTTAAATTAGCATTTTAATAACGTGCTTTGAGCAGGGGAAACAAAATGACCATTTTTCACGGACAAACTTCCTAGCTGTAGGTGCAACTTTAATGGCAAAGTTGCAAGGGAGGTAAAATAAGATCAGGCCTGTTCTCTCCCCACCTCTCCCTGCCCTCTCCCCCCTCCCTGCCACCGGGAAGGGGAAAAAAAAGAAGGGAGAGATTTTTATTTGCTTTATCGCACACTCCATTTCCTAAATTTGTTCTGCAGCCAATTATTTTCGCCTTTAAAGTCCTGAACGCTCACGCCTGATGAAAATGAGCAGCCATCTGAGTTAAACTCTGCCTGTGACCTGTGAAGAGGGCTGGAAATAATTGCGGACATGTGTGTGTGCACACGCGTGTGCGAGGAACCACCGAGCCATCCGTCCCCAGCTCCCCACCACCCGTCCCCAGTCCCCGAGCGGGGGCCGGAGGGTGTGATGGGAGCAGCCAGGGCTGATGACACGATGCGTATCATCAAAACATCCTCATGCAGTAACCCCCAGGGCCGCTTCCCTGCAAAGGTCACCGCAATTATTTATTTCCCCTTCGTTCATAACTCCCTGGCTGGGCGGGAGCGGGGGCGGCAGAGGGGACAAGGGGACAGCCGAGGGGACGTGGCGAAGGCGACGGCTCCGTGAATTCCCCGGGAAATCGCAAAAACACCCGTTTTCTTCACACCCGCTCCCCAAAGCCCAACCCCAGCCAGCCCCACAGCCACGGCTTCGTTCCTCCAGCAGGATTTACGCTCCTGGTTAATCGATGACCCTAAACCAGCCAAACCACCGGACAGGGACCGGAGCGGGACGGGGTCACGGGGGCAGGTGTCCCCTCTGCCCCAGACACCCCAGCTCAGGAGCAGGAGCCACAGCCAGGCCCCCCAGGCCCCCTCACGCAGCCGAAATTGCTCCAAGGGTCCCAAAGCTGCAGGAAGGGCAGCAGGGGATGGGCAGCAGGAGAAGGGCAGCAGGGGAAGGGCAGCAGGAGAAGGGCAGCAGGAGAAGGGCAGCAGGGGAAGGGCAGCAGGGGATGGGCAGCAGGGGATGGGCAGCAGGAGAAGGGCAGCAGGGGAAGGGCAGCAGGGGATGGGCAGCAGGGGAAGGGCAGCAGGGGAAGGGCAGCAGGGGAGGCAGAGCCGCAGCCTTCGCCAGAACAACGCTTGAAACGTTTCCTCTTTCGCATCCGCTCAGCTGCACCTCAGACGCCGCCGTTTCATAAATACAATCGGGTAGCGCAGGCTATAATTTGGTGATAGCTACCCCAGGACATATCTAGATACACTTCTGTTATTTTAATTAAATACTGCATTATGGTTTGTGACAACTTCATCGCTATAGAGTAAATGAATTTGGAATTAAAGTCTTACTTAGGCATTCCACTACTTCCCCCCCTCCCCTCCACCCCTCCGTGTTACAAAGCAAAAGGCTATAAAATCAAGATGTTTGTTCATTTACAGATGGAGCAGCTTGGAAAAGGGAAAAAAAAAGAAAAGGAGAAAAGGCGAGACGGTGCAGAAGTGAGCGCGGAACATCGGAGGCTTGCGAGCATCCGCAGGTGGAGGAGAGCACTAATGAGGATGCGAACACTAATGGTGTGCGGTGCCTCCGAACCGGGCTCCCTGAGCCCCCTCTCCCCTGCCCTGCCATTTCTGCCTTGTCCATGATTCTCTGTTTTAACTGCAGGGAGGATGAAGCGCTGGAAGTTTTAGACCTTTGGGAATTCGGCCCTTGGACGGAGACGGCGGCACCCGGAGCGGCCGAGTTATGGCAAAGGGAAACTTTTTATTTTACGCGCAGGCCTGGGAGTTTCAATTCCATCCATCTATTAGCTCGTCTCTAATGAAACTAGACCGTACGTGACATTTTGCAATATAACTGCTTTAAATGTTACCACATCAATTGGTTTAAATGTTACCCGCGCCTCATGAACCGAGAGATGGTTTTATAATTATCTCCGTCTCTCTCTAACGAACAAAGATTTCTCCAGTCTGCTGGTATTTGACATTAGCAAAGGAAACAAGGATGCCTGCGCGGAACCGCAGCTCCACAGGCTCAGAGGAACCAAAATCGCCAGTTAGGAGGGCGGCAGAGGTGCTGCCTCGCACCTCTGGGCAAATCCACGCCGGATTTCAAACCTTCCTCATCTATTTTGCAATAGATTTGCGATAGTTTCACGCTCAGGTCTCCTCTTGTTCCCTCTATTGCCGATTAACCACCTCCCAAATAAAAACGACTCGCATCCATCTACCGCCCGCACCCGTATGTATGGATGGAATATGTAGATCCATAAAACGACGGCAGCCCAGGAAAGTTATGGCCGGGGAGGGACGGGTTTAACGACGAGGCTCCGCTTTAATAATTCCTGTCACCGCAACCCCAAGTGAAATTTCCACTTCCATTTACGAAATAAACTGGGAAATCATGGGGCATTTGTTCATACCAGAAACAAAAAGCTTTTTTTTTTTTTTTTTTAATAATTTTTCTTGCCACCCATTTGAAATGGGGCATCGCAGCAAATGTCACCCCCGCTCCCCGGCAGATTAGCGAGGGGCTCGTTACTAAATCTCTGTCTAATAAAGGCAGAGTTGACTCTGGAGGAGCTGCTGGTTAAAACGCTGCCTTTGGAAAATGGAAGGATTGTCACACTTAAAGACACAAATTTCCCTTGTAATATATTCGAATGGAAACCTCTGAATCCAATACTACATGGGCATATCTAATAAATTCACAATATTTCAGCCTCAACAGCCTACAACGGTTAGTTTTAAAGATTTATGTGGTAAAAAATTACTCAGTGATGAATATAGTTTATTCTGCGCAGTATTGGAGGGTATAAGGAATTAAACTACTGTCTTTAACAGTGAATTTATTATTACCTCTGTCAAAGCCAAAGTCTTTAACAGCATTTATTATAAATTTCAGCGCAAAATAATTTTTCAGGGTACGCCTTAAACCTTAAACCCCCCCGAGGATCCACGTGCCAGCCCCGGAGGAGTTCAGGGCTGGGGGGCACATTGGGAGCTGGCACGGTGGCCGGTGTGGGGCGAAAACAGCGGGGTTGGGGCAAAATTTGGGGCGCAGCATCGGGGACAGGCGGGTGCGTCCCCACGGATGGGGCAAAATTTGGGGCGCAGCACCGGGGCCGTGCAGGCGCAGCATCCCCAGCGCTCGGCCACCCTTTTGTCCTCGCCTGCGATGGGTGTCCCCTCATTTATAAAAATTACCTGGGAGGAATGAGGCTGCCAGGGGCTTGTTCTGGACGATTGGCTCGCGCCGGGGGGGCGCGGGGGGAAGGATGGCCCTCGCTTGAATTTGACCGGTGGGTGACCGTTGCCTTCCAGCTGACCCCGCCGTCCCGGCCCCGGCCCTCCCAGAGGGGTTATTAATGGGAGCCGAACGCCACGGAGCCCCGGGGGCCCATCCCCGCTGCCCCCCCCCGGAGACCCCAGGGTGCAGCTGCGCGCTGAGCCCCGACCCGGCTCGTTACACGTGGGCTCCATCGCCCAGCAGGTGCAGTGCATGGCGGGGGCTGCGGCCACCCCCGTGGCCTCTCCCCATCAGCGAGATAGCCCCAAATCCAAGAAAAATGCCACTAGATGTCACCACACGCCTTTCGCTGGAGGTTCGGGGTGTGGGAACGTGCCCCCCCCTTACCGCTCTCCCCCTTTCGTTGGAAGCGATTGAGAGAATTAACTTATCTGGTTTTATGGCCGGCTTGTCACATCCAACTAAGCCCACTTAAAATAGGAAGTCTCGCTGCATTCAAATAATTATCATAACGTACAAATCACTCAGCCAGGGGACAAGGGGCCGGTGCTGCGGACAGGTACACGACGCTGGGGGTTTTGCTGGGGTTGCTGCTTCCCCCTCCCCAAATTGATCCCCCACGTCCGAGCCCGGCCGGGCCGCAGCAGAGGGCGGCGTGTTTGGGGGTGCTGAGGGGGGCACGGGCTCTGCAGCTCGGCAGCTCCAGCTGGGACCCCCCGGCACCATCATCCCCGTGTCACCGGGGCCAACAAAGCGCTGGTGGCACTGGGGGGGGCAGTGAGGAGCCTCCTGCCCAAATCTGGGGGGATGAGAAGAAAAGCCCTCGAGGGTGCCGTGTCGGGCCGTGGCAGCAAAGGGGTCGCTCCGAGCGGGGTGCAGGGGGGGACGACGCTGCCCTGGCCCCGGGCACCCCCCAATGCAGCCCTCCCCCCGTGCCCCCCGCTCCCGGTGTCCACCGACCCCGCTGCCGATGGTGCAAATGTCAGGCAGGACCCGCGCGGCAGCCGGCGCGTGTTTCACACACCAGATGGATTTTTATATGAGCTCCTATTTCATGTTCAGACAGAGCGACCGCGTCGCCGGAACGGCAGCCTCGGCGCTGCCGAGTTTGCTTCTGTGAGATTAATTCTGCGAAATTAATTGGGACAAGATTGAAAAGGAAATTAAAATGCAGCTGAGTGAACAGGCTTTTCAAACACCTTTCCCCCCCCAACTCCTCATCGCCTCCCTCCTTTCCCCCCGGCCCCGCGCCGCCTCCGTTCTGCGGCGGCCGCGAGCATCCGTCGCACAAAGTAATTTACGGGGGAAAAGCTCTCAGGACCGATCGGTTACGTGTGAGGAAGCCAGCACAAGAGTCGCAATCTGGAGCCACTGAAGAGAGCAAAAACCCTGCCGTGACTCCAAGCTGTGTCCCCGAGCTGGCGCGGGGGGGACGCCGCACCCGCTCGGCCATCGGTGGGGTGCACCGGGGCACCGGGGGCTGCGGGTGTCACCCCAGGGACGGCCCTGGGTCACCCCTGGTGTCACCCCTGGTGTCACCCCTGGTGCCACCCCCACGAGGGCTCTGACGGACGGACAAACCTCCATGGAGGGGCTGGTGCTGCCGCCACTGCTCTCCTGCCCATCACCGCGGCGTCTGGTCACCCGTGTCCGCCCCGGGGACATCGTGTGGCTGCTGCCCGGGTGCAAAGCTGAATCTGGGTCTTTTTCACAGCTATAAAACTCGGCCTTGGTTTTCAACAAGCCTGAGACTTGGGGCTGCTCTCCATCTCCAGACGTCGGTACCCGCCACAGCTGAGCCCTCACCGCACTTGCAAAACACAACCAACAAAATGCAGCCCCCCAAGTTCACCGCTGTTTCCGTGCTGTATTGGGGTGCAAAACAAGTTGCGAAACGCCCTCAAGAAAATGCAAACCCCCAAGTTCATTGCTGTTCGTGCACCATATCAGGGTGCAAAGCGCATTGCAAAACCATCACCCACAAAATGCAACCCCCTAAATCCATCGCTGTTCACGTACCCTCTCAGAGTACAAAGTGTGTTGCAAAACACCATTGAGAAAATGTAACCCCCAAGTGCATCGCTGCTCCCGTACCATATTGGGGTGCAAAACGTGTTGCAAAACATCACCCATAAAATGCAACTCCTTGAGTTCATTCCTGCCAGCCAGGGCCACCCCGCTCTGGTGGAGACCGGTTGGGATCAGGACAGAGCCCCGTGGGGACAGACGGGGCTGGGACAGGGTCACAGGCACCGGTGGCTTCGCTCTTGCCCCCGTTAATGCGAACTCTTAATTTATTCACCTGCGTGCTCTTGCCGAAGGGAGCCTCGGTCACACCCGGCTGAACAACTCAATTACCCCTGTAATACCCGAGCAACAGCACGTACAAACTCCATTACCGTGGAAAAAAAATAATAAAAATAAAATAATCTTGCTTTGGGGCACTGATGGGGCAATCACGGAGGGGGGAGCGTGATGCCGGGGTCCGGTTCCTGCGCGTACGCGCACCCCGGCATCCCGCTCCCCCCTCCATTAAATTACAAATTTAACTCTAGACCTTGATTTTTACCAATTTTGTCAGCTCTTGACCTTGCAGTTGAGCCCCAGCTCCTTGATAATGAACGCGGGGCGATGCTCTTACCTTGCTGAGGATGTAGATGAGGTCTCCGCGGCGGAAGGAGAGCTCGTCGGGATGCTCGCTGCTGCAGTCCCACACACCTTGGTAGTAATGGGTGTAATCTCGCTGGGGACATCCTGGGAAAAAATTAAAATCAGAGAGGTCAGGGTGATGGAGAATTCCATGGGGATATATTGAGGTTGTGGGGTGAGGTTTTTGGGGGACACAGGCTTGTATCTGTTGGGGAAAGGGAGGTAATGTTGGTGTTATTTGTTTCGTGTCTCAATTAGAGGCCAAAGATGAGCTGCAAGAAAAAGGGGCTGGTCAATAAATAAATGCAAGAACTATCCTCAAATCCTCCTCAGGCTCAAACCAACTGTCCCCAAGGTGGGGATCAGTGACCTGGTCAGGAGGGGACACGTCCCCACCAGGGTGACAGCCACACCAGAGGCCACGGAAGAGGAACACAGTTAATTAACAGCGGTATTTGCACGGGGGCTCTGGGAGGCTGCTGCTGCAGAAGGTCACAACCACGCTCACTTATGAATTAAAGCGGCCGAGCCGGGGATTGCAGCTGATGGAGCAGGTCAGCGAAGGTCCCAGACCTCCTTGTCACGATGCAGCCTGGTAGCCCAGGTCTCGATCAGCCTGTGGGTCTGAGGTGTGATCACAGCCTGCTCTGCAAAGGGAACATGTGAGCCGGCAAACGCTTTTTTCCCACTTCTTTTTGCACGGGGGAGGCAAACGATCTGTCTGCTGAAAGCCGCGGCTTCGGGCTGATGAGAGTGTTGGCAAACGGTGCTGGCGCTGGGGAGCGCCCCAGGCTAAAAGTGTGCGTGGGTTTTCTGGAAAAAGTCACAGCAGCGTTTCCAGAAGGAACCATTTCCATCCTTCCCATCTCAGAACGGCATTTCCCAGCCCAGGCACCGGCCCGGAGAGCAGATCCGCCACAGCACGAGGGTCTGGGGGACTGAAACCCCCACAGCCGAGGAGCGGCGGCTCTGCCCACTTTGCCCCAGCACATCCAACAGATCCCTCACAGCAGCGAAAAAACACCCCCAAAGCCCCAGATTTCCAGTTTTCAAGCACACGGTACGACTGTTAAAACACGCTCCCGGAGCAAGGGCTTCGGCAGGAGGCGGCTCTGGTGGCACCGGCACCAACGTGGGGGTGAATCCAGATGTCACGACACGGCCGCCTCCATGATGTGACCCCCATGGATAATTAAGCCCAGTAAAACCGCGTTTTGCAGGGGGGGATTCGAGCGCCGGGGCTGTACCAGCGGTCTGTGCCGCTCTGCCACGCAGCTGAACCAAGCCCAGAAAGCATAAATAGAAAATATCGAGCACATGTTGGAGGAAATGTTTCTAATATGGTATAAGGGACCGAGCGATAAGGGTGCATCTGGAGTACTGTGCCCAGATTTGATCACCTAAATATGAAAAAGGACATTACAGAGATGGATAATGGCACAGCAGGGAGCAACCGGAATGACTCAGGGACTTGGGGAACTTAAATAGAAAGGCTGGGAAAAAAAAAAAAGTAGGTCTGCATCCTTTGGAAAGTATTAAAGGGGGAGCACAGAGTGGCGAGGAAAAGATTGGGAAGGGAATAGGAGGAGTAGGAGCTACTGAGTTATTTAAGCTCGTGCTAAGTGCAGGAACCAGAGGTTATGAACTGGAGATGGAACATCAGGGCGTGTGGGCGCTGGGCAGGAGGCCGAGGCAAAGGAGCAGCCCTGGTAGGAACCAGCAATTGTGTAATGAACACAACAGGTCATTCCGGGGGGGTGAGGACAGCACCACGGGGCGGAGGACAGCCCGGTACGGGGACCGCGGGCAGCACCGACCCGCGGGTGGCACCGACCTGCTGGTGGCACTGATCTGCTGGTGGCACCGACCTGCGGGTGGCACCGACCTGCTGGTGGCACTGATCTGCTGGTGGCACTGATCTGCTGGTGGCACCGACCCGCGGGTGGCACCGACCTGCTGCTGTCCTGTGAGACCAGGCTGGGGAAGAGCAGCTCCGGTGGCATCGAAACCACCAGCTGCTGGTAAAACAGAGACTCTGCAGGAACCCTGCACATGAGCCTGGACGTGACACTCTGCAAATACAAAGGGAGAAGGTTTTCCAGCCCCCAGGAAGGTTTGTGCTCCCGAAAGCTGGGCTGTTTTCTTCCAGCCCCATCAGTTGCTGGGAGGCAAGGTCTCGCCGCCCCAGCCCTGCCGGCGAAAGGTCAGGATTAACGCAGCAGACAGGAGGACGCGTCCTGCCGAACGCACGGCTGGGCTCCGCACCTCAATCCAGCTGCAGCTTCAACAGCTACAAACTCGTTTGTGCCAGCTGCCGAGAATATCCTGTTCAAATTAAGACTATGTGCAGAAAAGGGATCCTGGCTCCTATTTCAGCACTCGAAGATGAGGCCGGGCAAGGGAGAACATCACTACGGCCTCCCCGGGGGATGGAGAACATCCCTGATCCTCCCGACCTGCGGCTCGGGACCGGGTGGGATGCAGATCCAGACGAGCCACCCCAGGGCTCGGGTGCTACCCTGACTTAATTCTGCTCCCTGCTAGAGAACAGAGTTGTTTGGGGGTTTTTTTAAATAAAAGCCCCGATGTGCCGTGCAGACATTTAAACCCGCGTTCAGGGCAGAGCCGTGATTTCAGCACAGCTGATTCACACTGATGTAAGTGGGACGAGAGCCTGTTCCCACGTTCATGGGCCTTGGGGTCATTAAGAAAACCAGCCAAATGTGACAAGCGCATCGTTTTCTGCTGCAGCCCGAGCAGCCCCGAGCAGGCGCTGTGGGAGAGGCACGATCTGCCCCAGCCCCTGGCTTTGGGCACTTGCTTCAGACGCCTGTTGATGCTGAAACCTAATGACAACCGTCTGCAGCTCGGGGCTTTTCAGCACTGTGCTCACGCTGGGTGAAACCTCCTGCCACGCAGTGCAGGCACTGGGACAGGAGGCTGCCAGGCTTGCTTGTTTTGTAAGCAGAGGAATTTTGCTCCGTTTGTATGTAGCTGGTGAGCTCGCGTCCGGCACAGAAAGCCGGGATTAAGCGGCCTTGAGTGGAGCAAATGGGTGTCTTGGCAGGAGCAGCCTGAAGCTCTCAGCTGGATTTGCTGGGCTGCTCCAGCATCATCACGTCCTTGTGGTTCTTCGAAATTAGAAACAATAGTTTTCCATTAGCCAAATGCTCATCTGGCACTTTGGCCGTGTGATATAATTAAGAAATGGCCCGCTCCCTCCCTCCCCGCAGCCTGGCGCTCTGCTCAAGGACTCCGGTCACCGCTTTGTCACCCTTGGTCCAGTTGGACAGGAGCACCAATTACCACGGCAAAAGGCACGAGGGCTGCGGTCCCCGGCGCCGCGATAACCTTTCCCTCTTGAAGTGCAGCCCAGCATTTCACAAGCAAGAGTCTAATACATTATTTAGTGTAAAAATAGACACAGGACTTCAAGCAATCATGACAACGGTAATAACTAAACCAGTTGTAACCATTAACAACAATTACAAGCACCAGGCAGATGCTAATGAGCACGAGCAGGGTGCTTAAGCGGCTGGCAGGGCTGTGACGGGCGAGAGCCAAAGTCCTCGGGGTGGCCTTGGGGTGCGAGTTTGTCACGACCCCGCTCTGCGCCCCCCGCCAGCCGCACACCCACCCGGAGCTGCTCCGCTGCCCCCCGCTCCCGTGGGGCGGTTCTGAAAGGCAAAGCAACCGTCCGTGTGTTTGCGCACGTCCCACCGCCTTCTGCTGCCCGCTCCCCGTGCCCAGGCGTCCGCACGGACAGACGGCCGGCCCCGCTCCAGGAGCACAGAGCGGTTTATAAAGCTCGGGATGCTGTTTGTCCTCAGCTCTGGGTGCCAGTCCCAGCTGCAGCTGCCACACGCTCCAGTGGGCAAAGAAGTCGTTGTGTCAGGGGGTGGGAAACAAGCTCCGCAAAAGCACGAGGAGCAGAGCAACGCCGACTTGCTCCAGTCTCTGCAAACAGCTGGGCTCACCCTTTGTCTCTGCCACCAACATCTGGGTAGAAATAGGACTGGGCGCCCTCCTGGGCTGGGGATGAACACCCAGGAAACACCCAAGGGGGTTTGGTGTTGGCCGAAGGGAATCGCTGGATCAGGCACTCCAGAGACACCGGGGTGTTGGGCGCGGGGACTCTGACTGTGGGTGGGATAAAGCAGCTGAGCAACGCCTGGGCTGCTCGTGCGTTTGGGAGAGCACAGGTGTGCGTGACGCTGGCTCAACCACCCAGCACCCACAGCACCCAGCACCCACAGCACCCAGCACCGAGCCCTCCACTCTCCACCACCCAACAAGCGGGACACGGGTCCCCAGCGGCGCAGGACCCCACAAGCCGGGCAGCACCGGGGCAACACCGCCCCACCCCGGGCCCCGGCGCGGGAGGAGGGTGCGGGAAGCTGTCCCGGGCCGGGCTGTGCCGGGAGGCCGCGTGTTCCCCTGTGGCAGGAGCCGGGGCCGGCAGGAAGGCCCCAGCCGCTCCGGCCCCCGCTGCTCGGACACAAGCGTCGCTTTCCTGCTCCGGGGAGGAAGCGGCGATGGAAAGCGAAGCAGGTGGCACCAGGGAGGAAACAGACCTTCCGCTCCCATCCCGCGGTGCGGGTCCTTAAGGAAAAAGCAGGGTGGGGGCCCTGGCCGCTGCGGGCGGGCGGTGCTGGTTCCTGGGGTGACGGTGCCGTGTCCTGCCGGCTCCCCGCGCCCAGCTCCCTCCCTGCGGCAGCTTCCTCTGGGCCACGGCGGCTTCCTGCCCTCTCTCCAGGTTATTCTGCCCCAGCTCCTCTCCCGGCCCCCCAGGACAGGCTGGGATGGCTGGTTCGCTCTCCATGGCCGTGCCTGCTGCCCGGCTCTGGCCCAGGAGACGCATCTGCCATGCTCATAGTGTGGAGAAGATGGGGAGAGCTCCCCAAGCCCAAGTTACCTGAATGTCACCAGCTGCAGAGTCTCTGTCACCCATGAGTCTGCTCCCGGGGCCTCTCCCACCCTCCACCACCACCTGCACCCCAGGCCGGACTCAGAGCCCCCAACCCGTGGGCTGGCCCGGCAGGGTGGGCTCTTACCGCGTCTCTGGCTGCTCCCGGCGTCCTCGCTGTCCTGTGCCAAGGGGGGGTCCAGCTCCTCGTCTGGGAGGGGAGAAGAGCAGAGAAGTCAGGGGAAGGGCCAGGAGCGGTACTGCTGCACCAAAGCCCCCGGCAGGCAGGGGGCTGAGAGCATCCGACTGTCAGAATAATAAATTCCCGGCTTAATTGTGAAGAGTGGAAGGGAGGAAGTCACAGATAATATTTTAAAGCGTGGTGCATAAAAATATGAATTGTTGTTAACACTGGTAAAAACAAATCACTTATTATAGCCTCATAAATTTAGGCAGCACTTTGCTGAGTGCCCTATAGGAAGAGACGCTTCCTGTGCAGGACTCGCAGCCCGGAGAAAATGAGATGCTGAGGAGAAATGCCAGGAGAGAAATGCGAGGAAGGATGGGGGCAGAGGCAGAAATTAAGAAGGAGAAAGAAGACCGAGGGCAGCCAGGCTGGCACGGCTGCGGAGGAGCGGGAAGGAGGATGCAAGAAAATAATAAGAAACGATAACCGTGGAAAAGGTTAAGGGCAGAGGGGCTGGAAGTCACAGGGAAGCCCCGTGAAAATGGTGAGTGACTGATGGGTGCAATGATCTACACACAAATAGGTTTAAATAAGATTATTGAACACCAGGCCAGGTACAACCCATGCAGCTGAGTAGCTCTGGGTGCCGGGGCAGGTTGGGTGCACAGCACCCACACCGGCTGCCACCGCAGCACCCACACCGGCTGCCATCGCAGCACCCACACCGGCTGCCACCGCAGCCCGTTCCTTCTGCTCCTGTGAGGACCGGAAGCAGCCTGATAAAGTAACAGAAAGAAAAAACCCAATTCTGAAACATTTTGGAAAGCCACCGCTTGGGCACATCGCTCATCGGCACGTCCTGCACGGCTGTCGGGGAGCGCGGGGCAGCCCCGGCACGGCCGAGCCCGGTGCAGAACCATCCCTGTCGCGTCTCCGGGGACACGGCTTTGCTGTCACCGTTCGGCAGAGCCGACAGAAACCAGGGCCGGGTCTCCTGCAGGTCCCACGGGCCCTGGTCGCGCTGCGGCCGCTCGGCAGCTCCCGCGGGCCCGGCCCGGCCGTCGCTCCCGCCCGCCGCTGATCAATGCAAACCAGGTCAGAGCTCCACGGCCGATCACAAATTGCATCCCAAGCTGGGGGGTCACTGCGGCTGCTCCCCCATTAGCCGGGAAGCGGCACTGAAGATCTTTTCTAAATAAATCAGACTTTATTGTAAAACTCGGCCACTGACGAGGCAGAATCTCATTAGCATTGATTTTAAAATAAATTATTGAAAGTGGCTTTTTGCCTGCTCTTTGCATTTGTAAAAGAGAAGGTAAATGTATCTGGAATGCCGCTCTCCCCGCTCATTCCCGCGCCCCGAACCATCGCCTCTAGGTTCCTCTGTACTTCAACCAACGGCTCCGAACCCCCTAATCCCACCTCAGCAGGAGACGGAGGGTGTAAAACCAGCGGCCAGGTGCTGTGAAACACCCCGAGCATCCTCCAAAGCGGGGCACCCACCACTGGGGGTGACACCGCACCAGGGGCTCCCCACAGCCACCCCCTCGTGTCCGCACGTCCCGCGGGCACCGCTCCGACCCCAGGTGTCCTCAGGAAACCCCTTCCCAGCGCCCTTCCCGCACGCACACGCGCTCCCGGGGACGCCGGGGCAGGAAAACACGTATCGGGGAGGAAACGCTGCCGCCGGGATCCGGGACGAGCAAAGCTGCACGAATCCTGCGCCTGGGGGGCTGGCGCTGCCGTGGGGAAGGCACAAACCCTGGGGTGCGCGGCAGCCCTGGGGCTCTGAGCCATTCAATGAATGAACGGGGCCGCGGGGCCGCTCGAGCTCCCTGCGCACCGCAGCCTGTTGCACCAGGTGCTGCTCCGAGCCCCGTCTGGAGCAACGTGCCGCCTTCCCAGGGCCTGGCTGTCTGATCCCAGCCAATATCTGCGTTTCATAGTGAGGAATCGGAGAGAAACGCTGAAAAATGCACCTCCTGGGGGCTGCGCTGCTTCCCCCTGTGCAGAGCATCACAGCTTTGGCCACAGCACCCTCGGGAAATGCCCTTTACACCCCTTGGCAGCCCTGGGCCCCCACGCGAGGGGTGCAGAGCCCGCGTGCGCCCTGGCCCGTGCACCCCAGCGCTGCGCCGGAGCAGCCTGGGCGTTGGGCACAATCTCAGAGGAGCTGTGTTTTAATGTAGCAATTTGATTCAATTTTCCACTCTATAAAATTACCCATCACTGCTCGTTGCTTCCTAACAGACACCTTCACTCTTAATTTAACAATCCTATCGAATTCTGCCAGGGAAATTGGAAAAATTTATCACCTGTGAAATTTTATTTTTCCTTGGTTGTATCTGTTTTTGTAAAACTTCATTAACGACGATGACTTGCTGAGGAAATTATCTCTTCATCTCCCCCCTCTTTCTTTTTTTTTCCTCTACCTCTTTCTCTCTGTTTTCACTCGGGACACGATGGCAGCAGCCGGGCCCAGGGACACCCCAGCTTGGACAAAGACTTCCCCCGCGCTCGCTGGGGGGGGTCTGGGGGTGCAAAGGGCCGCGCAGAAGCAGAACAGCACACGGGTTTGAATAAGACGCAGGTGGCCCGTTGACCAAGCCCTGGGACGTGTCACACCGTGAGTTCTGCTCTAACGGGAAGAAACGTTGCAGGCCGCGTCACCCTCGCAGGCCGTTTGGTTCTGTGCCAGGAAGATGCTCCCGGCCCCTTTAACTGGCAGGCGCTGCCGTGCTGCCTCCAGCCCTCGTGCACCCTTAGTGAACAAGCGCTGGTCTTTAATGCAGTTATTTTATCATCTCTTGGAAGGCCTGTAATTGTGTTACGGCCACGACTGCATGCCCAGAAGGGAGCATTTTCATCATCTAAAGTCTGATTTTCCAGGTAACACAGCCCAGAGATTCCACTCTCAAACTTAATATTACTGGAGCTGAACGGAGCACAACCTCTAAAAGCCACCCCACCTGATTGTCAACCCCCCACCTCAGCAGAACAGAAAAGGTTTGCTCTTGTGGTCCATCAGCCAGGCTGAACGAAGAAATGGGGTCAAACCTTTGAGCTATGGGTCCGTTACACTCAGCAGAGCCCTGGATGTCCATTTCCATCAGTGCATGATGTGGCCAAGGTCTCCTGCCATGTTTGCAGGGGAAGGCTCAGGTTTTAACCCGCTTGTTTGGTCACTTACCTGGCAAAACCTCGTAGATGTCATCATCTTCCATCCCAACGCTGGGCTCATCCTGGTTCAGGGTGGTATTGTGGGATGCTGTGTTCGCAGAGTCCAAACTGTCCACATCGTTGTAGGGCCCTTCTTCGTCCTCATCACACGGGATGGTGAGGGAGCTCAGGTCTGGCAGGAGAGAGCAAAAGTGTGGTGAGAAAGAGCAAATTCACGTACCAGCTGGATGTTGGTGCCTTCAGCGGGTTGAAATCAAGTGACAAAGCCTGTGCCGCTGCTCTCAGTGCTCACTGAGGACCTTGCAGGGAGTGAACCGTCCCCTTGCTCGGCCCATGAGCCGCTGGTGGAAAATGGGATGGAAGCTGAGAACAGGCTGACCCAAAGGAAAAGCCCACAGAAGGACGGCAAATGCCAGGGAACAAAGCCAGGATCTGCTCAAACGGCTCTGGCCTTTGCTTGGGCCAAGCTGCCAGACTCACCCTTCAGGAGGAACTGGATCTGGTCCACCCAGTCTTCAGCCTCTGCTGGGCTTGGGGCTGTGAACTGGAGAGAGGGTCACCCGTTACTGTGCTGGTTTTTGGATGTAGGAAGAGGAAAAAGATTGAGGCTAGAATAGGGGATGGAGATCCTGGATCTGCCATCCTCTACCCTGTGACTTTGGGAAAACCATTTCGCTTCTTTTTCTCCCTTCTTCCAAACAGGGAAACTGCAGCGGAACTAAGCTAGACTATCCCAGAGGAAGGCTGTCAAGCCTAATTCATTAAAATAATTCAGATGAAAACCACAATCCCCACTGAATATATTATACTGACTCTGAACCAAGACTCTATATCCAAAACCTCCCTGAAGCTCAGGAAGGCTCTCGCGCACACTTTGTGGATTGGGCCAGGTTTTTCATTACACCAGTTTTTAGGCTCCTCCCTGGGTGCTCAAATAACTGGAAGTTTAAATTTAACCTGCCTCTGAACTGCTTTAAAAATGGGCTTTCCAAACCAAATCCTCTGCTGCTTCTAATCCATGTTCTCACTCAATCCTCATGCCCCACAAGTGCTAAGAGAGCCCAGGGTCGCTCTTGTGCCAAGGGAAGGTCCGTGTTGAGATGACCCGCCAAGGAGAAGCGTCGGCACCTTGTTCTTCCCCCAGTTCCTACCTCGTAGGTGCGTTTGCCAGGGCAGGTTAGCTCGAAACAGCATCTTTTTCGAGAGTCTTTGCGGAGATGGAAAGCCAGCCGGGCACTATAGTGCTCGATGGAGAAGGTCCCTTTAGGTTGCTTGCCTGGAAGAAAAGAAATGTGCTAAATCGGGGGTTTGCACCTTTTTCTCAAGCTCTCAGTACTGCTGGGTGCTGCAGGTGTCTGCCACCCACGCAGGGAGACTGAGAAACACCACGTGTCAGTGGAAACGGCCAGAAAAAACCCTCCAGTCTAAGCACATCCGCCCCCCGGAAACCCAAAGGGAATATTATAAAATCTTCATCAAGACACAGTAAAGAGGATGCCCCCTCCAGCCCCGAGAGACTGCGAACCGCCAGCGGAAGGTTGCGGGGTCAGGAGGCTGCACGAGATGAGCTGGTTGTAATGAAGCAGAGACCACCGCGTACTTGGGGAAATATGATATCAATGATTATTCTGCTGGTAAGGAATTAACGGGCTGGCACACAGGAAGAAATACTTAGTGGGGCCTTTGAGAATTGGCCGACAGATCTCGCCGATGCTCACACACGGCCGGTGTCAGCGGGGCAGGGAGGGAACCTCCCCGCAGGCAGCTGAGCCGCTTTATTTACCCCAGCTCGTTATTTCCTTATGAATCTTCTTGAGGAAGCGTGGGAGTACGATTCAGGCAGGCTCTGAACCTTTTATTTGATTTGCAGATTCTTAGAAAACGTCCAGGGGTGAGGTCAGGCCCTATGGAAGGATTTCAGCCCAGGGATAACAGGTTTGCTGTACTCTCTTGTCTTCTGGAGACCGTGTGGAAGACGAGAGCCGCTCATTCCCCATGGAATGCCAGGGAGAGGCGGTGGGAAGCTTGTTTGGAAACCAAAAGCGCTCAAGATCCTCAGCCAAAGGGTGTGGGAGAAGGACACAGACCCACTGGAGTTTAATCCCGTCCTAACTGCAGACTGGTCACTACAGACCAAGGGTTTACGTGTGTATTTTACAAGTGGTTTTCATGCCATGTTTCTGGATAGGTGCAACAGGGGAAGGCCATATATCTAATCACGCCAAACTCTGTCTGAGATATTAGCTGTCTGTTTATATGTACCTGATGGAGCATGACTGCAAAATATTTATATACACTGACACACGGATTATATACAGTCACCGGGAGGGCTGAAGCCCAGCTGATGGCTAATGGAAAACTCCGTACATGCTATTATTTACACAGGGCTTTGTTCCTGTGCTCTCTTCTCTTGTTCCACACCTATAAAGGTGTTTGGGGGACAAAAAAAACCAAAAGCGAGCCGAGATCTGCCTTTCGAGGAGAATGTGCATCTTGTGCCTCGACAGGGGATCAGAGCCGTCCCCTGGGCTGTGCTTTTCTCTTGTCAGATATTAATTAACCCCTCCTCAGGCCTGCCCACACCCTCAGCTACCGCCCACAGCCTGGGCACCCACAGCAGACCCCTCGCCACTCACTCTTCTCATTGGCGTAGTAGTAAAAGGTCCGTCTGTTGAGGACACACCACCGCTTCTGCCACTCCGACCCGAAAAAGCTGTGCTCTAGAAAGAAAAAGACAGCGAAAGAGTAACAAAATAGGAGTTTGTGTTCTTCCATTGTATGCTTCAGAAGAATATTTAGGGGAAAGAAGGAGGTTTTTTCCCAACAAACCCCTGCAGATTTCTGGCACAAGATTCAGGCAAGCAAATTTGGATACAAAACCTCAACCAAGTAAAGGAGAACCAGCCTGTCCTACCAGGCTGGGCTGAGCCTAGCTGAGCTGGGCTGAGCTGCTGTGACCCTTAGTCCTGCTCACTGGGAGGGAACACAGCTTTGGGTTAAATCTCCCTAATGAGGCTTAAGCAAATGTCTTTTGCTCTGTAATTGGAACAAGCTAAAACACGCACAGGGCCAGCTCCAGAGCTCAGCTGGTGGCCATGAGGAAAAAAGGGCTGTTCTTGCCTCATACCGCCTGTCATACAGCAAATAAATCAAGACAGAATCTGAGTGATGGGGAAATAATTTGTAGCTTTCACAAGAGTCAGTAAAATCAAGATAAACCTGAGGCTGACTCACAGGCCTTATCTCAACTTGCTAATGTGTGTGATGCTACGAACTACCTTGTCTTCACCAGGATTTTATCCCCATTAGGCATTGCTCATTAGAAGGGCACATCTTGCCTTAGAGGACTGGGCTGGTGCTTAATTCAATTTCTGGGTTTTAATCTTTGTGCAGTTTGATGATCTGCAAAAGAGAATAAATACAGGCTGTGCCGTCCCTGTGTGGGCGGTGCCTGGGAAAAGCCTGAAAGATTCTGCATGTGCCTACAGACAAATCTGCAGAAAATATGTTTTCCTGCTTGTTCTTGATCTGGAAACTTGCATTCTGAGGTGACATCCCCAAAGCTTTGGTTCTGACGCACTTGCCAGGCCTTACCTCGAGACCTCTTCTCCAGATACCCCTGCTTCAAAATGTTCCCTGAGTCTCGAACAGGCCTCGGGGTGATTTCTTCCAACCCTACAGAGCAAAGCAAAGCAAAGCTGTGGGATTTCCTGTTTGCACAACCCCTCAGCACATTTTCAGCCCCTTTCTCTGCAGAAGAGGTGAAAATCATGGTCCATCTCCAAAGCATCAGGGCCAGGATGTCAGGGTACCCGTGAGTGGGGACAACAATGTCCCCTGCGCTGTCACCTCCCGGGGCACCAACCTGCCACCCGTCCTCCCGCACCCGTGAGAGCACAAACGTGCCCAGGCTTTTCTCGAATGACACCGAGCATCTGACTCGTAAACAGGCACGCTGTCGTCTCAAATCCAAGCCCTGACCCCTTTCGCTAATGCAAATCTAAATGTCACTTTATGGGACATTTATAATTATGAAAATGGGACGGTGCTGCCGGATGCACAGGCAGGCCCCGTGAGTATGAATATTACATTAATGTGCCCAACGCCAGCTCGCTGATCCCGCTGGCAGGAGAATAAAAAATGCTTGAGCGAAACTTTTATTTAGACGTTAAGAATCCAGGCCCCAGCGGGGTGACGGAGGCAGCCCCGGCGAGATCCCATCAGCGCGAGCGCTCGAATTGAATTACCCAGGGGGGAAGGCAGGAGCCGCGAGTACTGCTTCGCTTATTTAATTTCATTTACTTTCAGTACATTATCAGCATGGGGCTTCCCTCTGCCCCCGCTCCCCCAGAAAACCGGCAGATGCGGGATGCTGCTGGCGCTGGAGCCGAGGCAGCGAGCGTCCGGCCAGCCCGGCCGGCCGCAGGACGCGCTTTCCACTCATTCCTGAGGTGGCAAGAGAGATCTGGGAGGTGCAAGGGCCTTTCAAGACCACAAATTGCGCCCGAAGCGGGGAAGGAGCACGGATGCAATGGGAGCCAGCGACAGCCTCTTCCAGCCCCACATCTTCTCTCTTCGCCGTCGCCTCTCGGTGCCCGCGAGCAGGCAGGACCCCGGGACCTGCTCGGTTGTGCTTCGCCCTCTTTGCAATCGGTTTTCCACGTAAGCAGATCCCGCGTTGCAGGTGGTTTGTGGCCCAGGATCTGCCAGGCTGGCGGCTCCCCAGGGCACCTCGGTGGCACCGCCTCCAAAACACCACCAGGAGCCCAGGTCTCCCCTGCTCTGCCAGCGACGCCGTGCCTCAGTTTCCCAGGAAAACCCACATGAAAGGAGACTCCCTTCTTAAACACCCGGTGGCTGCCCAGACAGACTGATACAATTAAGGAGGGGCTGTGAGGCTGATTCGATTGCACGAGGCTCTGGAGATGTTAAGTTTTACAGGCTGTGACATGGAGGTGGCAGCTGTGACCGCGCTAACGCTGCCAGAGGAGGGTGAGCGGGGCTGCGGCGGCTGCAGACGGGGCTGGGGTGTCCCCGTCCCCCCCCGTGTCCACAGCCTGTCCCTAACAACAACCCAGATGGCCTCTGCCTGCAGCAAACAGCTGAATTAACCTGCAAAGCCAGTCCCTGGGGCTTTCGATTTCTTTAAGCCCTCCTAATGGACACCAGAAGACGCAGAGAGGTGAGGTGGGAGCCCAGCCCCAGGCAGGTCGCTGGTCTCTGGGGGGTTTATGTGGCCCAGGACCACAGGGCTGGCAGGTAAATCACAGCTCACCACGTCTCCCAGGGCTCCAAGGGGTGGAAAAACCAGCCCGTCACCAGCTCATCTGTTCCAACCGCTAACGGTCACTCACCGCGTATAAAAACAGAGAAAGGAAAGGCCTCAAATTAATCTGAGAGAGACATCTGTGCTCTCTGGGACACAGGGTCCCTCTCTGGTCCCTCCTGGCGCTGCTGGGTTTGGGTGGTCTCGGGGGTCCCTGGCACCTCCCCCAGCAAACAAGCGGTACCGGCAGCGCTGCCCAGTGCCACCAGCTCTCTCCTTTCCCCTTTCTACTGCACCTCAACCTTTCCTGTGATTTGCATCCCCCGGGTGCTGCTGAAGGTTCCTCTCAGGGTGGGCCCAGGTCACCCACCGAGCCTTTGCTGACCAAACGGCACCTTTTGGGCAAAGTTTGTAGGAGTTTGGCTGCTGAGCGCGGTGACCGCTCAGCTCCATCCTCACCGTGTCCTCAAGGACCTCTGGATTTCAGCTCTCGCCCCGTCGGTCTCTGAGTCACACACAGCAGCTGCACAAAATGTCACCGGAGCCGCAGCCAAAGACGCCCGGGGGCCGCGGGGGTGCCCGGGCTGTCACACCAGCCCACGGTTCAAAGGGCCGGGGCGCGGGGGCACGACGCTTACAGCTAACTCCCCGTCCTCCCGCTTATTCACCAGGCTCGGATGTGCCAAGAGCAGATTCTGCTCCCGGGGACTTGCAGAGAACACCCAGCTGCATTTCAAAGGCGAGCACGCTCGGCTGTGATTTCCCAAAGCCCTCCGTGGTGGCTGCGCTCTTTTTCCATTGAAGCTAATGAGAGAAAAAACAGTCAGAAAGAGAAAAACAACCCCTCCCGCCACCTCAAAGCGGGGCCAGCTCAGGAAACGCTGAAAGCTTTTGGAAATCTGCCCCGCCACCCCGGCCTGCGCGGGGAGCGGGGCCAGGACGGGCTGCGGGGGCCGTGGCCCCGGCGGTGTGTGGGGTCTGTGCAAACCCCGCTTTCATACGTGCGAAACCACGGGGCTGTTTGCAGCCACGCTCCTTCCGTCTCTGGCGGGAGAATAACGCTCCCTGTATTTAAACCGTTCCCTTTCCTAAGATCAAGAGGGTCCGGAGAGCACCTCTGCTTCTCCCATCACGATCCCAACCTCTGCCCGGCTTAACCGAAGTTCCATCCCCTTGGTCGGGACATGAGCCACCATCCGTCCCACGGTCCCTGCCTCTTGTCCCCCGCTCCAGGTCACAGCCCATGGCCCCGGTGGCCCCGGTGGCCCCGGACCCTCCATCCCCTCGGTCCCCTGGTTGTTCTCGCCCTGGGAACGCTGCCGGACCTTCCAGCACCTCGGAAACGCCTGGGGACCATTTATAACGACGGGGACAAAATGAGCAACTGCTTCAAAGAGAATGGGGAGCTAAACAATTGTCAACATGCATCACATGAAATAGATCTTGTGCCAGACTAATTTTATTGCATTTTTTTGAGCAGGGAAATGAGAAAGTAGACGAAGAAAAGGCAAGGCACAGCAGAGAAGATTTATTTGGGCTTCAGCTTGACTTTTCAGAAGAGGCTAGTAAGCAAAATTCGGAGTGTAGGCATCCACCCCGGGATAACCACCTAGATTGAAAGCTGGTCAGCAAGCAGGAGGCAGCTAAAAATCAATGGCAACAAATCATCGAGGGGAAATTATCAACGGAAATAGCCCTGCGCTCAGCTCGGGATCCACTGGCCTCAGCCCCAGGGGCTCTGGGGTACTACGAGACACCCGAACCCAGAGCCCTCCAAAACCCCAACCCAGAGCCCTCCAAAACCCCAATCCAGAGCCCTCCAAAACCCCAGCCCAGAGCAGCCCTGGGGACGGGCGGGAACTGCTGAATACGCTCTTGTACCAGTACAGACCAGTATTGAAGGCACGAACCAAGATTAACTGGTCCCAGGCAGCGGTCCACAAGTGCTGACAGTCAGGAGCAAACCCCAAATCCGTGGGAGCCGCTCAAGAAAACCACAATTCTCACCTGGGGCTGAACGGTCCTAATTAACTGCATTGCCCCAATGTCCTCGTTGGACCGCAATTAATGACCGAACACAAACAAACAGGAGGTGTACAGATGGACCTTTGTTCGACGCCAAGTTAGTGCTGGATTCATTGTTGGTTTTGCGGAGGAGTCCGTGACTGTGGTTTTTATGATTGATAAGCAAACAAGAGACAGTCAATGGCGAAGAGCTGAGTGCACATTAGGCCGGGATTTAGCCCGAGAAGGTGGAAAAAAGCCTCCCACTTTTATTGGTGTGGGGTTTTTTTAATTCTGTCTGGAAAATTGAACAGCAAGTTTGAAGTTCAACCAACAATGCCAAAGGAAAAAAAAAAAAAAAGAAAATTCAAAGAGGAGGCAGAGCCTTTGGCCCAAAAGTTTCCTTCCAAATCACTAAGTCTATAATTGCAAAATAAAAACCACTAAATCTCAATATCTATTTGCACAGCTCATTAGCCAAGGGCTCACACTCAGCAAAGAGGGAGGGAAAAAGAAGCCCCTTCGTCTCGGGGTGGATTTGGGCGGTTTCCATGGAAACGGGCCCTTCGCAGCGCATCCCGCGCATCCCTGCCCAGACGGCTCTGTCTGCCCGGCCACCGGCTTCCCCAGGACGCCGCTTTTTAAAGTCCTCCAGAAACAGAAAAAAAGCCCAATGTACGAAATATATAAATATATAATCTGTGTAACTCATTCCCCTGTTATTTCTCTCCCCCAAACATAACATTATGTCAGACATTCGACCTGCTGTGCTACCGGGACAACATGATTTACAACGCGAAAAGGGAAAACCTAAATCATCACGTAATGAAAACATTAAAGTTAATGCATCACAAGTGAGGAATTTATTACCATTAACTCCAATAAACAGTTATAAACCACCCGTCCTTTCCTGTCCACGCGCAGGGACACGGGCACAGGGACTCCATTAAGCTCAACTTTCCCCCGTGCCCAGCGGAGCGCTCATGTGTGCGCCCCCGGCCACCACTCCTCGTTAGCCGGACTGGCTCATTTTCCGGGGCCTGGCGAGGCTCTGAAGGCCCCATCCATTTCCTTCCACGGGCGGCTCGGCGCAGACGGATGGAACGGGCAGGTTCACGAGACGTGCAGCCCGATGAGTTTATTGAAACGCCGCTGAAATGCGGGCTTCGACAAAAGCCAACCCCCGCCCCGGCCCCGCGCATCGGTGCTGGTGGATGAGTAACAGCACCTGGCGGCTGTGCCAGCAGCCTCGGGGGCACTTGGCCCAACGTTTGGCTCTCGCGGATGCCGCGGCACCACCTCGGAAAGCGGAGCCTGGCGCCCGAGCCTGGGCCGGGGGCGTGGGCAGGAGGGCCCGGGCGGCTGGGCCCCGTGGGACCGTCTGCCCCGCCTGCGTGGGCTCCGAGGGGCCAAACCCCGCCCCGCCGGGTGTCCCGCTGCCCCAGACACGCTCAGCCATCCAGCACCGCAACCCCGCGCCCGAGAGCCGCTGGGCCCGGCCCAGAGCAGACCGGGCTTTGACTCACAGGCTGCCGAAAGACCAGACACCTGTTGGCTAAAGCCCGGCTTAGGCCCCTGGTTCCTATAAAAATTCTGAACCACATAATCGTCAGCCTTGACACAAACGATTCCTATAGATCACTGCGGAAAATCGAGAGGATTTAAGGAGAGAGGAGGGTTAGGAAAAAGTAGAACAAACGACATGCAATTTTTCAAGCGGAAACAATGGCAATATGAAGATATATAGGTGTCAGCCGTTCCATAGGAGGCAGGAGGCTGTGCTCTTTTACCTCTTACAGTGTCACTCTCGTGACCTCTACCATTTGAAATGCTTTGATTCCACCTTGCCCAAGGGATCCGCGAGTGCCGGGGAAGAGATGAGGGATGCCCGCGCCTGACCTCACCTCCGCACCATCCCACCGCTGACGGCATAAATCAGCTTTTCCCCTCCACACACCGGGGTGTCAAGAACCCACGTGAGAAGGCTGGAAATATTAAATGATTTCCCTGCGGGTTTTCACCGTTACTTGGTTTCTCTCCTGTAGCTGCAGAGCTGTTTCACATGACGAACAACTTTCCCCGGAGCCCCCGTTTGTGTGTCGGGGCTGGGAAGGGGGTGCTGGCAGCGGAGCAGGACGGGCACCGCAAAATCAAAATCCACGGCCCCAACTGGCTGCGCTCGTCCTCCCCGGCCTGGTGCAAACCCAGACCGGTGCGGTCCCAGTAAAGAGACGTAAAGAAGAGGCCGGTGAGGTTGCTCGTGGGAGGGCTGAGAAGGAGCCAGCCTGTTGCTGGGGACCAGCTGAGTGTGCACATCCCCCAGAAAGAACAAAACCAGCCACGGAAGCTGGTGGGAGCTGTTTCCCAGTGACAAGGGGGTCATTTCTCCCACGTGCCAGCCGGTCTGGCAGCACCTCCTTGGTGACCTGAGCCGCGCTGGCTGGTTTGGGTCCGGCTTTCACGGCCACAGCAAGCCGAGAAGCTGACAAGAGGTCTCGGGGAATCAGATGAGCTGATTTTAGGTATATTTAACCCGGGCCCGGCAGCGTTGCCCTGGACCGCGGGCAGTCCCCCCCCACCCGGCCGCAGACAGCACCGGTAGCTGCCGTTTGCACTTCCCAAGCCTAAAACCCCATCGCAGCACTAAGGGGGTCATTGTTCCGCCGTTCCTACCCAGCACCACTCTTTAAAAACAAAGTCTGCAGGTAATTAGTCCCAACTGCTGTTTGCCATGGGGCTGCTGGTTTGTCTCATCCCAAAAGCCGGTCGAGGCATCTTGGTGGCGGGTTCTTCATCAGGGGCTCCGGTGCCCTCGCACCGACACGCCGCGCTGCCGGTGACACCCCCGGGGACGGGGACAGCGCGGTGGTGTCCCCCACTCGTCTATGGGCGTCACGGCTGCGGGTGAGGCCTGCGCCCCGTTAAACCAAAGGCAAACCGCGCTCCTGAGCTCCCTGGCACGGTTTACCAGGCCACATTCGGCGCTGGAAATCGCCGCCTCGTGGCCACGGCTCTGGCGAGGATGAGGATGAGGATGAGGAAGGTCCTGCCGGGGCTGGAGGCAGCGAGGGGGAGGAAACCGCCCTTCCCGTCTCCATTAAACTCCCGCATTTCAAACGAGCAGCCTGGTTCTCCCACTTCCCTTTCATCTGGGCTCAGGTCTATTTTTTCCTTGCTTCCTACTTCTGAGTAATTGTTAGAAAAGTAAAATCAACAGGTCGTAAAATGATAAAAGCACATTCTCGGGTAAATCCTCCCCTTGGGCTCACTTCTGCTCTCGTTTTTCACTGATAAAATGCCCCTGGCTTCCCTGGAGCCCTCTTGATTTACATCACATACCTTGGATTACGAAAGAAACGTTGATTTTCTGATATCAACACAACATGAATCTAGACACACCCAGCCTAGCTGTGCCAGTCAAATAAATCAGGAGCAGAGCCAGGAATAGCTTATATCCGAGTAATAGAGCTTCAACTACACCATCCTGATATGGTGAGAGCAATCCAACCTCCTTAATGTAGATAGTTATATCCAAATAAAGGTGCTTTATGTCAGTATAAATTATCCTTCTCCCATTTAGGGAGGCCTTTCTACAAAATGAATGTGCTAGAGCAACTGCCAATCTGGATACAGATATATTGTTTAGAAAAAAACAAAACCACCAGCAAACCCTCACTGAAATCCAAGCGGCGTTTGACGGCTCCTTCTCCCGGAGCCGACACGCCGGGTCCCCGGCCCCGCGGGACACAGTGCTGTCCCCTCCAGCCCCGTTCCACGCGGACCCACGGGGATCTGCTGCACGGCTGGGGTATTCCCTCCAAATTTCCTGCATTTTCTGATGCATCACCCCTGTCTAAACGGATCAGGATCCCCTTGGGAGGAGGCACCAAGTGCTTCGCAAGACGGGAGTGCAACCGGGAGGAGAGGAGGATGGGGACAGGGACAGGGATGGGGATGGGGACAGAGACTGGGACGGGGACGCCTTCGGGAGCCATCACCAAATGGGAGAAATGATCCCCAAATGAATTTCAGACCAGACTTAACCCCGGGGTTATTGTGCCAGCCTGGCCTGGCCGGGGCAAGCGGTGCTGACAGGCGGCTTCGCACCACGCGCTCCTGTTCTGGGCTGATGCCTGACAAGGGCTTTTAGTGCCGTGTCTGTCCGCAGCCACAATCAAACACACGTGGAGACGAGGAGCGGGACCAGGGGCTGGGACACGAGATAAGCGGAGCGGGAGCCCGATGTGACCACATTCCCCCCGCAGCATCGGGGCTCTGGAACCACCCGGACTGAGCAGCCCCTCCCTCAGAAAGAGCTTTTCACCAGATACTCCGGCTTTTTGTCGGAGGGTTTTTGGGTTTTGTTTTCTATAAGATGCAAACTCCGCAAAGTTGAAAGAGCTTGAGAAATTTCCGAGCGCCTCCCGGTCTCTGTTGGAGAGCGGGGCCCGGGGCCCGGCCTGGGGTCCATCTGCAGAGCCCCATTCCCCCGGCTGGCCCCCCAGCCGAGCAGAGGAACGGGCATTCTCTCCCCTTGGAGCCCAGCGAGCGCCCGCGGTGCTTGGCGGGCGGCAGGTGAATGGAATCAACCCTGCCCAGGTCCCTTTGCCGTTCCCAGCGCCGGGCTGGACTCGGCGGCTCCCGGCGCAGCGCGGCAGCGTCTGGAGCTCATTAGCGGGTCCCGCTTCGGCGGCTCTGGGACAAAGATGTTTCTTTTTAAAGGCTCGGGCTCCCGCGGGCAGGAGCCCAAGTGATGAAAGGACCTTCTGGGTGGCGAAGGTCCCGGCAGAGACGCGGGAACCGGAGCCCTGGGCGGGCTGATTTAACTCAAAGTGATTTAAATCGTCAAATTTCACGATGATTTAAATCATCGAGCAAGACTTCTTGATTGAAATCATCCATTTCAATGTTGTTTTGCATTTGTGCTCTTTATTCACTTTCTTAAGGAAAGCTGGTAACCATTAAAACACGTTGATAAAGTTATAGTCAATTTAACATTTCTCTTGGCTAACTAGCAGAACACACTATTCCTATGCAAAAAAATATTTCGGTCATTATGTAGCTTAACAAACATTTATTTGGGTACTTAAATTTTGTATTATGTCACAAAACAGTGAAAGATGTGGGGTTTAGGAAGTGATTATTAACTTTTACTCACAGCTAATGCAAAATATTATATGGCCTGAGACCAAAATTCAAATATAAATATATAAAAGCAATGTTTTGAGTTTTATTGGTAAAATAAATTTACTTTTAAGTTGACGGATATATGAGGGGAAAAAAATTAAATCCTATTAAATTTAAAGGTGATTTATTGAACAAAGGAAGTATTATCAGATGTGATGGGATGGGGTTGAAGGTTCCTGGTTATCACATCCTTCCAGTTGGTGGATCTCATCCTCCCAAACCTCATGTCCTCTGCTAAATTTGGAACAAAACCAGAGGTTGCCTCTCTCAACCTTCCAGTTTTTGGCTCTGCATGAGAACGGGAACTAAACTGCTGCAGTAAATCAAATCGGAGAAAAAATTCTCCCCGCGCCTCTGTGGTGTTAAATCCGGTTTAGGACCTTCCAGCAATCCTGGGGCTAAGGGCACTCTCCAGGGACTTGCTTAAGACTTGGGAGAGCAACAGGTTTCGGGAGGTGGTATTGTTTATTTTTGAGTCTCAACAATTCTCTTAAAGCCTCATTTTTCAAGAAAATACCTTTGGATTTTGGAATCACCCCCATCGGCTCCCTCCTCAGCGGCCTTGGGCTGGGCAGGGCCAGGTTCCGGGGGAGCCTCCCGCAGGGACCCCCCCAAACCGGAGCATCCTCCTTCCCCCTGAGCCGCGAGCGCCGGGCCAGCGAAGAGCCGGAGCTCACTGCAGCCGGCGGAACCCGGCATCTCACACCTCATTTTTCCCAGCCCATCGCCGTTAATCCAGCAACTTCCACCTCCCGGCCGCCGGGTTCCCATTTCGTTTCCCGCTCCCCAGCTCTTTCCGGGGTCTGGCACCCCCAGGCGAGGCTGACACGAGTCAATCGGTGTCTGTGAGTCCTCGCAGGCCCCGCGGGCCCGGGCACGGAGCCATGCGGGGATTGGAAACGGGGAGCGGGGAGAGCTCGGCCCGCGCCGGGGAGGAGGATGCTCGGGGCTCCGGTGTTGGGTGATACGGGGCAATTAGATTAAAGTATCTTCCATTAGTGAAGAGTGAGAGTTTGCTAAGTGTGGTATCTGTTAGCCCAGAGTCATAACAAACCCACAGATAAATGAAGTGCCAGTTACCTCCTCCAAAAAAAAAAACAGGAAAAAAGAGCAAGCTGCTTCCTCTTGGAAAGGCTCCGGGCTCCCGAGCCCCCTGCCTACAACTCAAGTATCAGCGTGGTCTGTCTCTGCAAGCCCATTTCTAGAAAACTGCAGTACTTAACACAAAATTAAGGATGTGTGTTTAAGCTGGGAAATGATAAATGCAGGACAAATTTTCGGGGGACACTGAACTGCAATGGTAAAGCATCGCGGGTGGGAGCAACCGCTGGGCAGCCCTGAGCAGCATCCACCTGTGGGTTCAGATGACTTTCTGCAGGACACGGGGGAAATTGCTGGAAAAACACCCTTGTCCAATGCAAAATCCATCGGCCCACGCTGCCTCTCATCTGTAAGCGATCGGACTGAAATTTCTACCGCACAACCTTCCCCTTGCAAACCCGTGCCAAGGCCCGGAGCCGGGCCCAGCCTTGGGCTCCGCTCATTCAAACTGTGCCCAAAAGTGCACGTTTTGGGCACTTGTGACTGCAAAACATCCCCTGAAGCACAACCCCAGGGCAGGGCCGCGGCAACCCCGCTGGGCAGAGCGGGGCTGCTGGGGACAGCACACCCGGGCCGCTCGGCAGCGGGGCAGAGCAGGGAGGAAAGGCAGCGGCTCCCGCCGTGGCACAGGTGCCGCGCAGAGCCGGGGACACGCTGGCCCTGCATCCGCGGCCGTCCCAGCGCCGAGCGCGGTGGCATCACCCCGCTGCCCCCGGCATCCGGGCGGGAAGCGGAGATGAAGCTTGGCCACTGCTTTTCCTTGTTCCAGATAAGAAAATCATTTGTCAGCGTGGGGCGGGGTGGGTGTTGGG
>VWYH01002607.1:288829-341935 GCA_013399365.1 Pampusana beccarii | reverse complement strand
TTGGGGTGGGTGTCGGGGCGGGTGGGCTTTTATCGGGAAAGTGTCAGTCTGTCCACACGACCTGGAGAACAAATGTGTGTTTTATCACCCGCGCAGCAGAACCCGCCGAACACCTGCAGCAGGCGTGCACCCCGGCCCGCGCAGGAGAAAGTCCAGTGATGGATTCGCCCATCTTAATTAACGTAAACAAACAAGAGAGGAACATCAAATAATGCCCTTGACAGCCCGAAAACGGAGCCGGGAGAGCGGAGAGCGCTTTATAAAAGGAGCCCTTTTGATGTGCAGGCCACAGGATCAAGGTTTGTAAATAGCAGCAGCTCCATATCGAGGCTTATCCAAATATTTTCATTTCCCATCACAAGCTGAGAGCCAGGGGTTGATGGTTTTGGACTCTTCAACTTTCAGCTTTCACCCTGCAGCCCCGGAACGAGCGGGAGGAGGGCGGGGGGGCTCTGACACGGGGCACCTGGGGACCCAGCCCTGGGCCACCAGCGTCACAGCCGCCCGGGGCCGCTGAGCCGGGCCCAGCGCAGCCCTCGCCGGCCCCAGCCCCTGCTGCCCCCAGACGCCAGCGCAGGAGCGGATCTGAGGGCTGGGGCGGTTCACCACGCATCACCGGTGCCACACCGGGGATGGAGCATCACCCGGCGATGTATAAACAGGATTAGCATGGCCGAGGCCTGTGAAGCAATCCTTCCCCTCCACACGGGAGCCCGGAGCCCAGCGGGGCTCCCCCAGCCCGGCCGCCCTCTCTCTGTGTCCCCGCTGGGCACACGGGGTCCCTGCAGGGAGGGGACACCCGGCAGCCAGGAGCCGGGCAGCCCAGGGCGACACCCCCGGATTTGGGGAGCAGAGAGGGGGGTTATCGCCGTGGGGGGCAGTGTAACCCTGAGCAGCGACGGCACTGAAGTTAGGGGGAAGAGGAAGGGAGGAAAAAAAGCTTTGCACCATAAATATCCCATGAATTCCCGTCTTGATGTCAGGGTTACATTTGGGGTCTTTAAAAACACATACGACTAAAATGGAGCGTTTCCATCACCGCTCTGGCATATTTACGGTCTCCGGGAAGGGCTCCCAGACACAAATCCCACTTTGACTTACAAAGGCCCCGGCAGAGGTCAGCGCAGGGCTGGCCGGGGTGAAGCACGGGGGGAGCCGGGGAACCCCCGCCGGGGGCAGGGGGTGCAGCCCCCTGGGGGTGCTGGGGGACCCCGGGGCGGGGCCGCCTGCCCGGGCAGGGCTGGGGGAGCCGGGGGGGATCCGTGCCGTTCCGGGGCTTCGCCACAAGGCAGCAGCAGAAGCCCAGGATTGGAGCCGGGAGCCGAGAGCATCGCGGTGCAGGGGACAGGGGACAGGGGACAAGGGACAAGGGACAGGGGACAGGGGACAGGGGACAGGGGACAGGGGTCACCTCCGCCCGGTCTGTCCCCCCAGAGAGGGGCTGTGCGGATCCCTCCGCCCCAGGGACCCCCCGTCCTGGGGGTGATGCCCAAGAGCACAGAGATGCTGGAAGATGGGGGGGCTGTTCTGTCACTCAGAAAAACAGTTTTCAGAGCCTTTGGTCCCAGCCCTGGAGGTTTTTATCCTTAAAAAAGCTTGGAGAGGAGGTGACTGGCAAGGAAATACCCTTGGGCAGGGTCAAAGAGGTGCTAACACAAGTCCTGGGGGTAAAACCAGGTTCTCTCAGCTCCCAGTCTGGTGTCGTGCAGGCCAGACTGGGCAGGACGGGCCAGGCTGGGCAGGACGGGTCAGGCTGGGCAGGACGGGTCAGACCTTTCAGCGTCCCCTGGTCCCACGTCCCCTCACCCAGTGTCACCCAGCCGGGGACAGGGCCGGCTGGCAGGGTGGCAGTGTCCCCCACGCCGTCCCTGTCCCCCGGGGCTCAGGGGGCTCCGGTGACCCCCGGCTGGCCGGGAAGGACAGACTTTGCCGCAGGTTTGGGGCAGCTGCCCCGTCCCTGCTGTGACCGGGATACCAGGGCCCAGCTCCTGCCCTCCCTCTCCTGCCTTCATCGCTTTTCCTCTGCAGACTTGGCTAAAAAGTGCTGAACGCGGCACTGCTCGACTGTAATTATTTACCCAAAGGTGGGGGATGAGAGAAACACACTATGATTAAAAAAATTATTGGTAAAAGGACATAAAATAAAGTATTGATCAGGTTGGCTGTATCCCACCTCTGGAAATATAAGAAAGTGACAGGGCTGTATAAAGAATGCTGGGTCCAAAAAAGAAGCTGCTTCTTATTACAGCTCAGATACTCAGCAAGCGATAAATCCAGGACACTATAGATCAGGAGTTTATTATAAAAAGCACCAAATGTGGTTAATCAGATGTGTCCTTGGCTACAAATCCAGGCTGGCTCAGGGGCTCGGGACCCAGGGGTGACATTGGGACCTTAACCCAACCTCCAGCACCCCACTGCGGAAAGGCTCCAACTCGGGGTTTGGCGCTAACCGCATGTAACCTGCTCTACGGAAATGGGGAGAAAAAGGTGAATTCTCAGTGCCAGCTCTGCACCCCTTTGGTACCAAGCCTGGAGCTGAGGAGCAGCAGGGCTGGGCTCTGCAATCCCAGCTCCCGGCACAGGGACTGGGCTGAAATCTTTAGGCAAAGGTGGGAGAGACACTGAGACCCTTGAAACGTCTCTCATCAAATCAAAACACTGAGCTTAATGGCTCTGGCTACCTCGGAGACCAATAAAGGCCCCAAAACCGGTTATGAGACTGCGATCTGAGGTTAGAGGAGACCTGGCAGAGTGCTGACTGATTGGAGAGTTATTGGAAAGAAATAAAAAGGTTGCATTAAACCTAACGGAAGGTCACAGCACGAGCGTATCTCATGGAAGGTGGCTGCCCTCATTACCCACACCGGGGTACCCCCCTGCACCTTGGGGATGCTGCTGGTGCTTTCAGGTCTCTTTGTGGAAAAGAGATTTATATAAAACTAATTATTGTTATTTTTGCAGCGGAGGAACAGCACATTCATCAGGCTGCTCTGCTTTTCCCCGCTTTCGGTTCCTTCACTCGAGACACCTGCAACCGACCGCCTTTTCCAGCTCTGAATTTGTTCAGGGATTTAAAAATACCATTTAAAAAGGCAAAGAGCAGGCTCGGTGGGGAACGCGGCAGCGCTGGCCAGCCCTGCAGGGCCTGCCTGTGGGGCAGCACCCAGCCCCGTGTCCCCACCGAGCCCGCAGCACCCGCAGTGCTGCTGACCCCAAAATGCCAGAGCACTGGGGCTGGGTCCTCCCCAAACCTCCCCAGGGAGGATGCCAAGGGCTTATCTGGGCAGGAGACACCTTATCTCCTGCAACGTGAGCGCTCGCTTTTCCAGCCTGCTTTGAAAAGCCCGGCTCTCTGCCGCAGACAGGGCAGACCGCCGAGCCATTAAACAAACGGAACCCCCAAAAATATGAGCGCAGAGCAAAAAGGGCTCACCTAACTTCATACGCCACCATGTTATTCATGTACCTTCACATGCCACCTCCCTGCATTTCTCCCTTGACATCCCTGTAAATTTTCAGCTTTTCTTCAGACCTTCGCCCGGGAAATACCAAGTTCCGGCAGGAAAAACATTAAAAATAAAATTCCAACCAGTGGAGTCAAACTGGAAGCTCCCGACAGCTCAACTCCAAACACCAGGGGCTGCGGCAAGCTTGATAATTTGCCCCAGAATCTATAAATCTGAAAACTACAAGATATATTAACTCTGTAACCTCGGTCCTTCCAACCCCAGGAGAGCTCTCCCCCGGGAACCAAGCGCCTTTTCATCTTTACGGGGCCGGGACCGCTCCACCGCAAACTTTCTCCTCGGGGAAGGAGACGGTGCGCGTTCCTGCGTCCCCGAGGACCCGCTCGGTGTCGAGGGGAGGGAGAGGAACATCATGAAGAATTTGTAACCGTGCATGTAGAGATGACATTTATAGGGCTCTCAAATTGGAAACTGTACATTTTATTGCACTCTCTGTCAAAAAATGCAGTTCCATCAGAGGCGAGAACGACAAGGGAAACAACCAATCAATATCTGGGCCTCTAATATCTGCACTGAAAAAAATCATTATCCTGTTACTTTTATTATGGCGTTATGCTTGAAATATGATAGTTTAAGGTTGTTTCCATTACCTAGACAATTTTTAAGGGGTGTTTCCCTCCCCTCCGCCCCTGGCTCATCTCCCTCTGGGCTGAAGATCAGAACAAGCCGCTCAAGAGGGGGGTCGGCCGGTCCTGGCTCCCCCAGCCGGGGGGGGTTGGGACCCCCGGAGATCCCCGTTGTCCCCAGCGGCACCGGGAGGGCAGAGGGAGCCCGCGGCCGCCTCCGCTGCTCACACCAGCTCACACCAGCTCTGTGCCGCTGCCCAGCGCCGACCAAGTCCTGGGCTCTCTCTTGGCCGCCGCCGTCCCCCGGCGCCCCGCGGGCTGTCGGTGACAGGCCGTTGCCACCAGCACACCCACAACACCAGCAGCAGCTGGGAGCGAGGAGAAACCAGCTCATCCACCACCCCAGCACGTGGTCCTCGCCCCAAAGAGTTAATCTGCCCATTTGTACCCCGTGCTGCTGGGCACACTGAGCCTCCCCAAGCACAACAGCTCACGAGGGGACGCTCTGTCCTAACCCTGCAGGTTTTTCTGTCCTTGGGGGTAGTCTGGGGAGCGCTAGGCTTGTATTTAAGTTCTGGGTTTGCATTTGGAGGATTATTGATGAAGTTTTGCATTACCCAGGCTAAAAGCCCTGTGCTGCCACTCTCCTCCAGACTGTCTCTCTTCAGCCCCGCGGAGCACTAAGTGGGCCCTTAATGAACGAGAGAAAGGTTATCAGGACCCGCATGGGGCTCAGCCGTCTGCTCCATCCAAATCAGGAGACGCCACAGATAAGAGTTCAAAGCGATGCAAAGAGACGGCCCCGCTGCTCGGCCTCGCGTGCCGGGAGAGCCGCTTCCCAGCACCCGGCCAGGAAAGCAGAGAAGGGCCGTGTTCCACACGGCTCCCGGCTGCAGGCGAGTGTGGCGCTGGAGCCGCGGCAGCGGAGACGCCGCGGTGTGGGCGCCCCCGGCTCTGCCCCGCAACACCCCCAAGCCCCCGCGCCCACCCTGGTGCCCAGCACCTCCCGGCCTGCGCCCGCAGCCAAAGCTGCTCTGCCGTGCGGGGCCTGCGGCTCAGACACACGCCGGGGCGGCCACGGGGCTGCTGGGACGGCGGCTGCACCACAACCCCGGAGAAGGTGCCAGGGGAACGCAGGACGGTGACCACACGCACGCCACCACCAGACCCCCAGCGCAGCACCCTGATGAGCCCCAAACACACACCCAGCAATTAGCACGAGCTGCAAGGGGTAATTACTGCTACGCAGGGAGGAGGGGAGAGGTTCCCGTAAGCATTTTGTGCTTTAGCCTCCCCGGGCTGCGATAGCGTCAGGGTTAGCTGAGACACACTCGTTTCTCGCCCCTTTTCGAAGCAGTCATGCAGTGTGCATCACCAAGCGGCAGTGCAGTGACAGAGCCGTCCCCACAGCCGCCACCTCTCCCCAGGGCCAGCTCCGTGCTACCTGCCCTTCCCTGCCACCCCGCCCCAGCCTCTCCTTCTCTCTGAGATATTGTATCACAGCAGATTCCGCAGCGCCACGTTTTAGGCGCCGGAGCCGCTGCAGCGGGATGGCCTGGAAGGCGCTACCCTCTAAAGGATTCGTAGTTGAAGAGCAGAGAGAGTCGGGAGAGACAGGGCAAGGAGCGAACGCGAAGAAAAGACAGATCAATCCCAACGATTCATCATGCCAAGAGCTGTCCAAATAATCAAAGGCATCAGCCAGGTTGATGTATGGCTGATGTCACCGAGAGAGACCCTTAACAAGGCACCAGCGCAGCAGCTGCTGGCCAGGGAGTGCCTGCACACGCCGGCCGGGCCGGGGCCGCAGCCCATCCATCACCCACCCACCTTGCCGGGCAACCTGATTAGCGAGCGCCGGGGGCTGACAGCCGCGCTGGCCCTCCCCGGACGGGCTGAGCCCGCAGGGGCTGCTGGGCTGGGCCCCGGCGGGGACCGCGGGCGGTCACCGAGCACCGGGGCCGCTCAGCCCAGAGCTCTGGGTGCATCCGCAGAGCCCCGGCACTGCAGGACAACGCCGCAGCTCTGGGGCAAAAGCCGGGGATCTCCGAGGTTTCCCCACCTCTCTGAGCATCGAGAGTCTCTCAGCAACGTGGGGTGAGACCCAGTGGTTCTTCCAGCCCCCCCCTCCCACCCCAGCATCCTGGGATGGGTCGCGGGCACATGAGGAGCCCGTTTTGAACACCACGGTGGTTGCGTAGGGCCGAGCTGGTGCAGAGGCTCAGAAAATCCCCAAACCAAGGGCCCTCCCTGCCTTTGCCGCCCTGTTCCCGACTGCACCGCTCCGTTCACCTGAGCACTGTCACATCTCTCAGCTCGGTTTTCCATGCCATAGGTGGGAGGCAATGGCCACAGCCCGGCCACTGCGCCACAAAATGGGCATTTCCCCAAGCTCTGTGCTCCCGTTGTCCCCTCGAGGACTGAGCCCGCGCACGGGGTGACCCGTGACGTTCACCTGCTCGAGTCCCCACGTTCCTGCCACCAGCAGATGGCCCTGGATCCCCCACGGCCACCCGTGTCCCCACAGACCTCGGCACACGGGGGGAAACGTGGCTTCCCGTGGAGAAATCTCACAGCAGAATCAGCCCCCAGCGCGCACACACACACACACACACACACACACACACACGTTTTCATGCGTGTGCATGTAGTAGGGTCCTTTGCATGTAAAAATGCAAAAATCACTTATTTTAACTCATCTGAGGCAACAAGATGCGCTACCGGCTGTAATTAACAAAGAGCATTACTGCAGGTGAAACACAGGGTGTTCCAACACCCGAAACCCCGGTGCCGGCAGGCGGCCGTGGCTCCCGCTGCCACGCGCTGCCCGGAGCAGGCTCAGCCCGCGGCCGGCGGGCGCAGCTCAAACAAGCTCAGCCTTGCCTAAAATTCCCTGTTCCTGCCAGGCCCCGAGTCAGGATCCCACTGGATTAACTGGAGCCCGGTTGATTGCTGCAGTTTCAATAGCTTGTTCAGCCATCGATTGCCGTCACGTCACCGGGAGAAAAGGATTAATAATCGGGTGCTCAGGTTGGCTCAATACTGCTGATAGCGCCTGACAAAATACCGCTCGGAGCACTCCCACCGGAACACTATCTATGTAGGAAAGCTGCGAGAAACATCATTCAGGGTTTCACAGAATAATGATTAACTCCAGATCTTCAGCCTAGAAAATCCAACAAATAGTTTCTATTATTTCCAGATAAATTCTCCCTCTTCTTCAGTTCATCGCTGCTGCACACACAGACCCTTTCACCGAAACCCACCAGGGGAGACCCATCCTTTCCTGTCTCTGCCCCCTCCCTGTCCCCCACAGCCCCTTCATGATCCGTCCCAGAGGAAACACACGTCTTTGTAACCCTCGCATCGCTCCTGACCCTCAGCTAAGGAAACACACCCCGGCGGTCCCGGCGCCGCGGAGCAGCGGGGTCATGCCAGGTTCCCGCGGCCGCAGCGCTGCCCGTGTCCTGCTCGCCCTTGGGCATGTCACTTATCCCTGTCACCGCGGCCCTGCCAGCGCTGCCGCCTGCTCGATGGCAGGGGACCGCGTCACACACACATCCCCAGGGACCCCGGGGCAGCGGTACAGGCCGGGGGGGCAAAGCCCCCCAGGCCCCACCTCATTGCCAACCTGTCACTATCAGCAACCGGGACGAGCCGGATCCCGTGAGGGCAGAGCCGGCTCCTCGGCCGCGCAGGGTCCAAGCGCCCGGCCCACCGGCCAGCGCCGTGCGCCGGTGCCGGGCGTGGATCCGGTGACCTCGGTCCAAACCAGAGGAGGACGGGAGCGGGGCGGTAAATCCCATCCCGGTGCACGTCAGCCCGGCAGTAAATCGGAATCCTCGCCGTGCCCTCTTTATTATCACATTCACAGCATGAAGTTATGAGCTTCTTCACAGCTCCTGCTATAAAAATGTGATGGATGGCAGGGGAACCTCAGGGAGTTAATCTATTCTCCCATTAAATTTTACTTTAATTGGTCTTTGAGTCAATCAGAAACTCACTAGACAGTGAATTAAGAAAAGAAAAAGGGGGGAAAAATAGAATTAAACAGGTTGGGGGGAGTAAAAGGAGGTGCCTTTTTGGTGTTACTGCATTATAATGCTGGATTGGCCTTCGAGAGAGAGGCAAGAGGCTGGCGGGCCGCGCAGAGCCGTTTCTGCACGGCTTGAGTGTCACTGCAGAGGGGAGAAGACAAGTGGCGCAGGAAAGTCCTCAGAAAACACGTCCGCGAAATCTGGTCCCCAGCAGCCAGAACGCGGCAGCGGGAGGATGGAAACGGCCCCACTCGACGATCGAGAGCAGCAGCGTTCGCAGGGAGGTTGGGAACGGGGCAGCGCTCCCGGTTCCTGGCAATCCGCGGTGGTTTATGGCAGCAAAGCCTGGCCTGGTGACAGGTGACAGCCGGAGGTCCCGGCACCGTCCCCGATTCATCGGCGCAGCCGAGTGCACGGGTCGGGGAGGCAGGTTTGGGGATGGTGCTGCCTGTGCAGTACTAAAACCTCTCACTGGCTCCAGATAAAGGTATTCGGGGTCCATTAACAGTCTCCCAGGACTTCCCGTCTTATTAGAAGAATAAGAAGTGCATCAGTGTGCAGATCAAATATCCTAACAAAAATAAAAACTGCAGCAGCGAGAATAAAACCAGCAGAAAATGGAAGACAAAACGAGGCTGCCTGCGCTCGGGAGCAGCGTGCGGGGCTGACGCCTCAAGTTTATGCCCTGGAATATATGATAATAAGGTTTTATGGGAGTGAGCCCTAGGGACAGGCATTGTCTCTGTAAACAACGGACTAGAGGGAAAAGCTGAGGTTTGAGTAATGTGCTCAGCCCTCACTTATGATAATATATATATGCATATATGTGTATATGTATGCGCATACACACATGCACACGCAGGGCAGCACGTGCAGGAAACAACGGCCCCGCCGCTGCCCCCGAGAGCAAAACCACCTTGTCCTGGGCTGGGGAGCGGGACCAGGAACCCGGGCCGGGAGGAACCGGTCCCAGCCTCGGGAAAATCAGATCTTTTAAGGCCCAGACTTGAGGCTCAGTGTGGACCAAGAGCTCGTGAAGTGCTCATCCGACACCCTTAACACGGGCTCAGCTCCCCAATTTACCATCCAGACAACTCCTGCGGCAAAACGTTGGTCGCTGGAGAGCCGGTGAGAAGAAAGACCTGAGGGCCGCGGGGATGCGATGCAGCGCGGTGGTGTCTCCCTGCCTGGGGCTGCCAGGGACCCCCAGGGGACAGCACTTGTGCCGAATAAATTGTGGGGAATAAAACCGCCACCCTCTCCGGGCCCGCGGCCCCGGCCCCTCCGTGGCTCCGAGCGCCGCCCGTCAGCGCGGGGCGTTCGCAGGGGCGTAATTCTGCCGAGGAGAATGGACTTCCCCAGCACATGGACCTAAACTGCAGGGAAACGGAGCCCTAAATCTCTGGCTGTAGATTTACGGCCTCCATTCTCTTTCTTTACTGCAAATACAATCCGGCAGTAATGGTCTAACACAGGAACACCATCACCAACCGGCTGATGGCTCACATAAAAGCAATGTCAACCAAAAACTATGAGTTTATAAAAGGGAACAAACCCTCAACAGTGACAAGAACATGAAACCCATTAACAATTTAAACACTCTCCATTTTTTATTCCCCACCTTGAAGCTATTACGGCTGATAGAAGGCTTCACAGCTGAGTTAACCACTTCAAGGGAGGGCTGCGCTCGCACGCTCACACGCATCAGGAGTTCGCCGGGGTGGGAGGTTACGTGGTTTAAAACCGTTCAGGGCTCTGCTCCTGCAAGATGCTCAAGCGCCCTCCCCTGCAGGACCCGCTCAGCACCCGGCAGGATTCGGCCACTCGCAATTTCCAAGGCTTTTGAAAGCTGCCTCGTAAACCCGAGATACCAAAAGATTATTGCTATGGTTACTGGAGGAAAAAAAAAATCGCAGGTGTGTTATAATTGTTTTTCCCAAAGATTTTCTTGCTGCTCTGGGTCTCTTTTGGCACCTTGTCATATTGTGGAGCAAATATTTGTGGAAGCTGTTGTGGAGTCCTGGAGCTGAGCACAGAGAGACCACCTGCTCGGAGAAACTCGTATGACTTCTTCTCAGCGAGCTTCTGCAGAAAACACAGGCAAACCCCAAATATTTGGGGTGCAAATTAGAATCAGAGCCAATTCAGCACCCAAGTGGTAAACGCCCCTGCACGAGGGCTCGGTGCCTGGTGCCGGATCCCAGCAAAGAGCAGCAAACGCTGCTCCCAGCTCTCCGCTGACCCCGAAAACACCGTTTTACCTCTCCAACTATCAATTTTCTCCAGCTGCAGAACAGGAATAACACCAGTTAACCTCTACTGTAAAGTGCTTGATAATCTTGGATGTGAGGTGCTCTGTCCTAACAGGGAAACGACTGTAATTTTTCCCCGTTATCAGAGAGACCAAGAGAGGCTGATGCTCCCCAGCCTGACTCGGGGTCTCCTGCACGGGCGGCCCCAGGAGCAGAAGCAGCTTCGGCTGCTCCAGGGCTGAGAGCAGCAGGTCCCTGCAAGCCGAGGCTGGGGTGTCACTGAGCGCTGCGGACGCCGTTGGTCACTGAGGAGACCACTGAGCCCCCCGGGTCCCCTCCCTTCCTGCCCCAGCCCCGGGGCAAACAGCGGGACCACCGGGAACAGCTTGAAATCGGGTCCTCGTCCCCAGATGGAAGGAAGCGGCACTGGAGGCTCCTGCCATAAAGCCGGTCCCATCCTATTGAAACGCCGGCAGATGGGGCCATAAACGCTTTCTCCTCCCCTCGCTAACAGCCACCGAGGCTTCAGATCCATCTTTATCCTGCTGTCAGGTTGTAAATGCCTCTCGCTCCGTCTCTCACAGCTGGGACGCCGCTTCCCTTCCTCTCGAGGTTCGGTTTACCCAACAGCAGAGGGGAAAGCAGAGGGTAAGGGGGAAATGGAAACGGGATTTGCAAGCAAAAAGGAAAGAAACCCACTCCTGTCTCACACAGGGGTTTATGAAGTTCCCCCATGAGATGTCCAAGACCAGGAGGAACCACCAGCAGGTCTGATGGGGCCAAAATTGAAATCACCCACAGACCCGGGCGCCCCCAATTAGCGTATCCCAATCACAGGCGACGCGGTGAGGATTAACGTTCCTCCTGTTTACCTGCACACACCGGGTTAGATATCGACACGAATAGCACGAACATCTGCAGCTTCATTAGGCAAAATAAAAGTTAAGGACTATAAACCTTTATGCTTCGAGTCGTAAAGCAGTAAGGGTGAGAAGGGAATTTCTAAATATAGGCAACTCATTCCATCACTGTCCATTACAGGGGTTTTCTCGTGACTCTCCAAAGCAGCTGGTGCTGGTCACTGGTGGCCACGGGCTACCGGACGGGGTGGGCCACGGGCCTGATGGGAGCTGGCACATCCCACATGTCCACCGTCTTCATCTGATGTTGCAAAGGCAGCAAGGACCTCATGTGAGATCTGGGTTTGCTGTATTATTGGCAGAACCAGAGAGAGGTGTCTCTGCTTTGAAGACCTCATACTCCACACATTTATGCTGGAAAAGCCACATTTAGGTTCTGTAATCGATGTTCTCTGGAGCAGAATGGGGAAAACTGCCACCTTTCTGACCTGGTTTTTCTGCAGCTCGTGGCACAGCAGGGCTGCCCGGCTCACGACGTCCGGCTCTGAGCAGAAAGGACTCGGGCTCGCCCGCCCTGGGGATGATGCTTTCCCACCCTTCGTAAGAGCTCGGGCCACACAACCTCGAGGCTGAACTCCACAGCCTAATTCTCCACGTTTTCAACTCCGGGCCTCACCTGCCCGCCCCAGCCCGCTGCCACATCCACCTCCTCGGGCCGCGGAGAAACCCCGACCCCGCCAGCCCCCGGGGCCGGGCGGGCGAGACCGGGCGCGCTCACGCGCTGAACCGCAGCCCAGTCGCACCCTGGCCCCGCGTTTCCACGGCCCCAGCGCAGCGGCGTTCCGAGCACCCACGGACACGTCCGCCCTCCGACCGCCCCTCCAGCTCGACGAGGCCACGGCGCCTTTCACCCGCTGGTATTTGCAGCGAGGCGGCGGGCCCGTGCAACCAGGCTGCCCTGGGATGGCAGAGACCGCGCTCCAAAGAACAAATTCTGGGAGAAGCAGTTAAAACTCCCTAACTAATAATAACAGTGACAGGCTGACATTAATTAGGACAAGTGGACCCTTGTTCAAACGGTTTACTAAATGTTGCTTCGTCCGGCCCGGGGCATGGATGCTCTGGGCTGGTTTATTACACCGGACCCTGACCTTTGGTTTTGTGAACACTGCGTTTGGGAGGTGTCCGGGCCAAAAGGGTGAACACGGGAGGAAAGGAGCTGCCAACGTGGGACGGCCACGGCCAAACTGCCCGGCCGCAGCCGACGTGGGACGCAGAACCCCGCGAGCTGCGGCCTCGGGCACACCAGCCGTTTCCACAAGGACAGCGCGGGCCTGGGGGGGCTGGGGAGCCGCGTGTCTCGCAGGCTGGCGCCCACCGCCCCTCCCTCTGCCCCCACGGGCCCGGGCGTCGCGGGCGCTGCTCCAGGAGCTCCTGCCCACGACGCATCGGGGGGTTCGCACTGACAGCGCCATTTCTGACTCCCTTCGGCATCGAGCCCCTACAAAAACGACAGATTTTTTCCGTCCAGCCGTATTTTACTGTATTGTACACGAAGCGGTAAAGCCCGGATGGTGGTGCCTGGAACGGTTATCCATCCGTGTGGGTCAGCTGGGACACGACGGGCATCATTACATAAATAAATACCTTTCCAGAGCATTCAGGAGCTCCGACCAGTTTTTCTCACCATCAGCTGGAAAAACAACAAATGCGGAGCTCTCTCTGCTTGGGGAGGTTTGAGGGCTCGTCCCTGAATGTTTAATAAAGGTGGTTTTTAAAGAAAAGAGTGTAAACACGGAGGAATTTATTTTTGTCTTTTAATTGTGGGAGCGTGCTCCGCGTTTGTGTTTTCCAGGATTAACAGCGAGAGCTGGAGCTCTCTGATTTCTGAGTCTTCCAACTCCACTAAACATCCGCTACCCTGAAAGGATTCCACGGAATCCCATAAAACATTATTTATCTGTGTGCGTTAGCTGCACGATACTGTAATTTCCAGAATAAATGCTGGGTGTAAATTGTTGTTTATGTTGGAGTCTGACTGTCTTTACGAGAAACAAAGTGAAAACTGAATCTTCACAGCTTTATTTCTTCCGCTGAAACCTCTTCTGCAGAAGGAGAAATGCCTGGTGGAGCTCCTTAATGGAGGGCTGTAAAGATTGTTGGGTTAAAACAAAGTACGGGGAATCACCTTCATCCCCCCACTTTACTGCCAAATCCTCAGCTGGTGTAAATTGGTGTAGCTCCAGTGACTTGGGTTCATCTGGCCCACGAGTGTCATTTAAATCAAGCTAAATTAAAGTGAAAGCGGCGCCGTTCACATGGCTCTAATTAAAGGCCCGTCAAGGTTTCTGTCGCCGACCCCGGCTGGTTCAAAACTGGGGTTTCCAGGCCGGCGTCAGCCCGGGCGCAGCCACGGGGACCCCACATCTCCTGGGCACCCCATCCTGAAGGGGCTGTGACCCCCAAACCGGCACCGCAACCCAGGCTCTTTGGGAGCAGGCACCTTCGGCAGAGTGGACCAGGCTCCAAGGGGCCTTCGGCGCAGGTCCCGGCCCCCCCGCCCACCACGCGGCTGCTGCACCCCGTTTAATTTCGGTAGACGCGGGAGACGCCTCCGTTAGCAACAAACGCCCTTCCGCCGCACACAGCGCGGCGCGGGGCTGAGCTCGCCCTGCTCCGGCGCCACCGCACTGCGACCTCCGCACCGCCAGCGAAGCCCCCGCGCTGCCCGGGCTCCCCGCACCTTCCCGGGCCGGCGAGCCCCGGTTCTCCCCCGGGGAGGTGAACCCCGCACGCCCCACGGCACCGGACCCGCTGCGGGTCCCTCCCGTGGGGGCGTGGGGACCGTCCCCAAGCCCCCGTCACCGCCAGCGCCGCCGGCGGCTGAAAACCCAAGTTGAGGGAAACTTTTGATGAAGTGCTCTGGCAGAGCCATCATCGGGAAGCAAGAAAGGTCAGCGAGTGGAAAAAATAATAAGAAAATATAACTGCTTTCTTATGAGGAAAATATTATGAGTTCTTCCCCTTTTTCAGCTTTTATGGAAGGAGATTCTGCCAGTTCCCTCAGAAAAAAAGAAGAAAAAGTAGTTTTAAAATGAGATTATGCACCTTCAGGGTGCCATTAGGAAGTTTTACTGTACTGAGATGACATGAAAGCTCTGGAATTAATATCCCTGAGATGCTTCAAACCTGCAATAGCAATTATTGTACTACGTGTCCCTGGATAAATAATAGGGCCATTCAGCTAATTAGCTTCAATGATTTCAGCTCCCTGTAAATTCTCTCTCTCTCGGCTATAAAAATAACACTAGGCAAACTTTTGGTAACAGAAACTTCTTTCAGGGAAAAAAAAATAAGGGGGTTCCCCCAGCTCCTAATTCATAACTGCTGTCGTGGCAGCGGCGCGGTTCCAAGGACGGGAAATATTAATAGCCTATAATAGAAAATATAAAAGGAGAACCACTATTAATTGTCATTTACCAGTAATAAACCTATCGCACCAATTTCTGCCCGCGCGCACGTGCAACCCCATTAATTTCAGTGGGGCTGCACGTGTTAATTGAGAGCAGAACGGAGTCCACTGGTTGTAATTAATTAATCAGAATTTCAGCATGGTTTGCATACTTTTTTTTTTAATTGTTTTATGCCTTCACATTTCTCCGGGTTTGACTCATGCAACAGGGGCTCCGGTCTCGCCGCACGGTGATTTACTCTGGGCGAGGAGCGGTTTGTGCTGCCACCGCTCACTGTGCGGGGTGAACCCACCCCGAGACCACCGCCCCGCCCCAAACGCCGGATGATTTGGGGCACATTCTGGGCAACAGCAGCACCTGGATCCCCAGCACCCGCGGCCACCGGCTCTGCTCTCGGAACAATAAAACATCCTCTGGGTACCAGAGGCAGCTCCGGCCGCACCTGCCTTTAAACCCCGTGGCACGGAGAAATGTAAAGTACTGACAAATTCCCATCTAACTTCATGCACAGAGTTAAGCACATAATTAAGCGTTTCCTTTGGAGCCCGTACGGTTCTGCCTGTCAAAGGAACGCTGCGACAGTGACACGTTGTGGGGTTTTGTAAGGCTGAAATACGAAACAAGCTTTAAACACCAAATATTAGCAGGGATTATCACACCCCTCCCGAGCACAGGAGCCCGCGGCGTGGCCATCGCCTTTTTCCAAAGACCTCGGTATCTACGACAGCAAGAAAATTCCTTGTGTTTCTGATTTAAGCAAACCTGATTTCCAAGATGCCAACTAACTAAGCAAAACAAAGCGAAGGCACAAAGAATTTGGGGAAGGCAGGAGAACAATGAAAATACGAAAGCATCCCGAGCAGCTTCCCAGGCCAGATTTTGCGTGTGTGTCATTCAAAACAAGCGATGCCCGACGGTTGTAATAAAAGCAGCGTACGCTCACAGCTCTCACAGTGGGACCCCCTGACATTCTGCCCTGGGGAGCTGAGCGGGGGACGAGCGCTTTCCAGCACAAACCAGCCCAAGATTCCCCAGCTGGAGCCCAGGAAGCCCCAGAGGCTCCTGCAAAGCCCCGGGAAGGTGAGAAGCCCCCGGCCGGTGTCCCCGTGTCGGGGCAGCAGGACCCCCGTGTCCCCCCGGCCCGGGTGGCACCAGCCGCTCGCGTCCCCTGCGCTGCCGGGGGGTGAAAACAAAGCGGTTCCTCCCGATGGAAATTCACCCCCGGCCGCCCCGCCGTGGGCGCCTCCCACCGCAGCACCCGGCCCGCACGGACAAGAACGCCCCGGCCAGGCGCCGCGGGCCCCTCCCAGCGCTGCCCCCGCCCTGCCCCGCGCCGCCGGCTGCGAACGCACCGCATCGCGCCCTCCGCGGGGCCTCGGCTGCTGAGAAGCCCGGGCACCCCGCTCGCCGAGGACGGGAAGTCATCACATTTGTTTTGGAAATTTATTTTAGCCAATATTTCTCAATAAAATAAATTGTATAAATGAAATCAGACTGACACCGCAATATTTCCTAACTAGCTGGCGTCTCCCCGCAGCACTCAGGGGCTGTCAGAAATTTTTCCCTGAGGTTTTCCCCGTTTATTTTATTTATTTTTGTAAAGCAGGAGAACGTGTGGGGGTTTTGGCACGGCGTATTTTTCAAATCAATGCAAAGCTCGTGACATGATAAGCAGGTTTTGCATGTTTGACCAGGACACTCACCTCCTGTTTGAGCCATGATTGCTGCACATTCTGCTACCATTTCTACTCATACGGCAGGTTAGAAAAATTACAACCCAGTCCTGAAAATATTTAATTCGTTGGCCTCAGCACCTCTAGAGGAGCTGGAATTTGAAATTCCCTTGTAGGATTCAAGCCCAGGTTTGGATGGGTAAAACCACCTTTTATTTTTAACCTTAATACTGAGTTCTGGTCACTGCCATGAAGATCAAGAAATGTTTTTGCACGGATCGCACTATTATTTGCATTGAAAAAAAATAGCTTAAGGAAGAAAGAAACCTGAGCTCGGCAAAGACAAGGAAACAAATCTGTATGGAACATCATCACCAACAGGGACCGAAACCAGCCGAGGGGGGGACCGGTCACCGGCTGAGCCCTTGAGCTGCAGCGACGCTGAAACCCAGACTGAACGCGCCGCGGCAGGAACCGAGACCCCCGTTCGGCACCAGTTCGCCCGCCCGTTGAAGTGGAGCTGGCTCCAGCGAACGCCGCTGAGCGGGGCCGCGGCTGCAGCCCAGGGCTGGCACCGCAGGCCGAGGGACGGACCTCCCGCGGTTTGCAGGGGAGAGAACGAAAGGCCGGGGGTGAGGGCACACGAACCGACCTGCGCCGGGCTCGGGGACACGCGACCCCGCGCTGCTCTGTCACCTGGTGCTCCGAGGGAGGAGCTTCGGGCAGGAGGGCGGCAGAGCTGATCTGCCCTTCCGCCCCTCTCTGGAACACCCCGAACAGGGAGCACCCAGCCCGAGCTATCACCTGCTGCAAGGTCTGGCCCCCGCGCCCATCGTCCCCATCGCTCCGGCCGCACCCCTGCGAGGCCGCACGCAGAGCCCGGGGCAGAGCGACCACGTGGCGCCTGCGAGCGCGGCAGCGTGAGAACCGAGCGGGAAAACCGGGACAAATCCAGCCCTCATCCCTCAAGGGCTTAAACGTGTCACTGGTGGGGTTAGATTGCTTTCAAGGGGTTGCATTGTGTGGAGAGAGCTTTAAAAAGCAGGACAGGCTGAAACGCCTCATGTTGATCCATTCGTGTACCCATGGCCTTAATCTAAACTTTCCTGGATCTCATTCGATGAGTGATTATACACACAGGAGGGCGGCTATCAGCTGGCGTACACTGGCTGAGCTCCACGCGGTCACTGCAGAGGGGGCCGGGCAGCGTCTCCAGCCCTGGGGGGCGCCGCTGGGGCCGCGAGCAGCAACCCGGGTTTGTCACCGCGCGGGGAGCAGCTCCGGGCCAGCGGGGACGGGTCGGGGCGCCCGCCCGCGTCTCTGCTTAGCTCAGTTCCCTGAATTAATTCACTTCATTCAGTGAGTTAATTCACTTAGTTCAGTTCTCTACCTTTAATCTGCCTTTCGTTTTTTACAAAACACTACGGTCATCTTGAAAAAGCAGCTGGAATCCTCTGGTTTAAAACAAACAAACAAAAAAAGCCCAACTTGCTGAGCATCGCTGCGCACTACTATTTATTCCTTACTTTAAGTCACTGGTGTGTGGGCAGCTCTGCCCACAGTTTTCATCCCTTTTGCCTCCCCAAATCCACTTTCAGCCTCATTTCTTGCGAACACGCTCCCGCCGTCCCGACCGGGGAACCCGGGGGTTCTGCACCGGGGAACCAGCTCCCGCCTCCAATTCCCGACACCTTCGCAGGACCCGCATCCCCTTCCCGGAGCCCTTCGAAAGAGCAAACCGAGCAAACCTCGGCGCCAGGCCCTGCCCCAGGCGCCAACCCGGCGCTGACCGTATGGACGTGAACAACGTATAGAAACGCGGGGGACCCTCGGCGGGGAGCCGGGCCGCACCGTCCCCATCGCTCTGCTCCACCTGGATGGAGAGATTCAGTCCCGCAGCAGAACCAGAGCATCACAGACTGCTCATCTCACCAATCAATTTTTACGGCTGGAGAGGATAATAATGGTAATATCAGTATAAAAAAACCCCGCAATGACCCATAACAGTAACATATTACAGCTCCTTTTAAATAACCGTGCTGGCTGCGGTTTCTTTGTCTCGGGCAGCAGACAAGCTGAGGCGCTGGGACCAGCCCCACGGCCCCGGGACGCGTGGAGGCTCCCAAAGCCAGGGGGACGCGCTGGGATGGGACGAGTGACCCAGCTGGGAGGGGAGGGCGAGAGAACAGGGATTTTCCCCCACAGGGCAGCACCATCTCAACCTGAAAAACCTGAGGCTGAGATTTAAGGGCCTCTCGTTGCCAGGGCCCAGCGGAGCCGTTCTGTGCGGCGCGTCCTTCGGCACCGAAGCCCCGTCGCGTCCAAGCGCAGCTGGAAGGCGATGAAGCTTCATTCCCAGCACCCCCAACCATATGCTGCAGCGGGAAAAGCGGAGGAGACAGAGTTTTACTGTAACACTGGGCACCAGAAGCGAGCGCGTTCCCCAGAGTTACCAGACATTTACTGGGGTTTACTGGTGCTGTCGGAAGCAAAGTTCTCACTGCCATGTGCAAGACAAAAAGTTAAACCAGAAAACTCCCCTCACGTTCGCTCCCAAAAGCCCGGGGGGAGGCCAGGGCTCGTTTGCCATCGGGATGTTAGATACCCAGTGACGGGAGCAACGGGGGAAGAGTGAACAGCTTTTCACTTGAGAACAGGAGGAAGAACCATACAGGATTTAGCTTCGTTAGGATGGCAAGAAGAAAACCTAAGCCACTGCTACTTTCTTTGCAGGACGTTAGTTCAGAGTACCTAGCTCAGCTGTTCAGATCTCCACGAAAAGCTCCTTGAAATACCGGACTTGATTTCCAGGTACATAAAGCACCTTCCTGCCCTCAGTCCCGAGCACATCGTTCCCCAGAGCTCCCGGACCCCGCGCAGCACCCCAGCCCCAGCCAAAGGCTCTTTTCTTCATAACTGTTCCATACAAACACTCACAAATTTATAACATTTTAAAAACTGTCGTTTAGAGAGCTGAAGCCCCTATTTTTTCATTTAAAAACAGGACTGGATCCAGAGCATTGCCGTTTACTTCACTGGTGTCACTATAGATTTACGCTTGGGTAACAGCAAGAGCTGAGTCCAAACTGTACAGAGAGGTTGAAAACCAAAGAGGCGAGAGGCGACGGAGCAGGACACCCAAACACCCTGCTCTGCGCTCCCAGCCCTGCTAACACACCCTTCGCCAAGGGGATTATTGAAACGCTGCTTCCCAGCCACCCCGGATTCGCACACACAATAAAACCCGCGCTGCATGGCAGGCTGTGCGGGTGTGGGGACGCTGCCTTCACACAACCCCCGCATATATTACATACACACAGCGCTTGCAGAGAGCAAATCCAGCGCCTGTTAGCGACAGATAACCCCCGTCCCCATCTGCCCAGCCGCATCCTCCAACCCGGAGGCCGAGGGAGCTGCTCCGGCAGCGATTGGGCTGAGCAGGACAGGGGAAAACCGAGGAGAAGGGATCTTAAACCGAGCCTAAAGCACGCTGGTTCAGACAGACGGCTCTTCCGCGAGCGCAGTTTCGCGTCCTGCCCCTCGTTCCTGTGGTTTCTGCACGCCAGCCCCTGGACCGCTCCTTCTCTCTGTTTCACAATATTTCCCTCGTCCCAGGTTTCCCCAGCGCTGCTCCGGCTCCCACGCAGTGACCCTGCAGACGGGGTCCAGAGGTTTCCCCTGCACCCCCGGGGAAGGGGGGCAGCCCCTCACACCCGCACTCCAGCTGCGACCCTGCAGCGACTTCGGCACCGAGTTCCCAACAGACAAGGAAGCCGGAGCAGGAGGATTTTGCTCGTGCGGGGAGCAGCTGCTGCTTCACCACGAACCCGCAAACGCTGCTGGGGACGCACCGGGGGCGTCGAGAGGAAACAGAAACGGGCGCCGTGCCGCAAAGCCAGGTATTAAACCCATAAAGAGCCCATTTACGCCCCCGTACCGCTCGTACCGCCAAGCACAGCGAGCACCTGGAGCACAGGTACACTTCAGCCCGGGGAAAAACGACTCATTGTGCACAGGAAGATCTCGCTCAAAAATCCCCTTATGCAAAAATCTTAGAGTGGAAAAGAAGTTTCTTTTATTTATGTATTTATTCTCAAAGGAACTTATGTGAGAGAGAGAGAGAAAAAAGTGTTTGTTTTAATCAAACCCAGAATATTTAAGCAGCTGAAATGGGCTTATTTTTCATGTTAAAAAGGGACATTTTGAAAACACTCCGTGAAATAAAAAAAATCAACCCAAAATGCCTTGATCACAAAATAAATTATTTAGCTCTTATATAAACCCCGGCACGAAACGACAAACATTTTTGTCACTTTTGCGCGGCCCTGATTACCGTGCATTATGCTTTCTAACAGCTTTTCCGAGCATCATCACTAATGGATTTTATAACATGCTTTATAACAGGTTATTAAGGAATATGGCTATAGCTGGTAATCGCTGTATAATATGAATAAAGCATTTAAGAAACGGCCCCTTCATTTAAACTGTTAACTGGGAAAACTGTCGCATTATAAATAACAGAAGTGAGAGGCATTTCTGGGGAGGGCTCCATCTCCAGCCCCGCAAAAACCTGGATTGGCACATTTCTTCCTTCCTTTTTTTGTTTTTTTTTAAAAAAGAGTAAAATCCACTCGTTCATCATTATTCTTAAATCCACCTTTGCCGCGATGCCCACAGGAAGCGAATCCCTCGAGACCATTTTCTTGGATAGGATGAGCCATTTATTCCATCCGACGGTGCCACCAACGCGGAGCAGCCGGGCGCCGTGCGGGGCCATCGCCAGGGCCCCGCGCCCCCCCGGGCTGCGGGCACGGCCGCTCCTCCCCACACCTCCCTGGTTTGTCTGCCCGCCACTGAATCATCTCGGGCTGGATCCTGCTCCCATTGCAGTCAATGGCAAAATTCCCATTGACGTCAGCACGGACAAGAAACGAGCTGTCTGGGAGCCAGGTGATGTATGGATGTGGACGTATATATCAAACTGCGGCCCGATGTTGAGTATCTAACTAATAATAAAAAATTATAGTCTGCTGTGATACTGGGGGAATAGTAGGTGGGCTTGGGGAAGCAAGGAATAAAATTAACATCATAATTGGGCAGGTATTTATAAATCCGTATCCTGGAGGAGTTTTTAGACGTCTGTTAAAAATTAAAAATATTGACTCCCCCCAGCTAAGAGCCTGGGTGTGGTATCCACAGCCCGGCAACGTGGGCGCTCCCGCATCCCAAATCCTGCAGCCCAAATCCATCCCACATCCTGAATCCCATATCCCGGATCCTGCATCCTGAATCCCGCATCCCGAATCCCGCATCCCTCACCCCAAATCCCAAATCCCACATCCCAGCTCCTGCATCCCGAATCCCGCATCCCGAATCCCGCATCCCACGTCCTGCGCGATGAACCCCAAATCCTGCATCCCAGCTCCCGAATCCTGCATCCCACACCCTGAATCCCGCATCCCAAGTCCTGTGTGAGGAACCCCAAATCCCGTGTCTCAGATCCCTCATCCGCACCCCGCACCCCTCATCCCGCATCCCCACGTGTCAGTCCCGGCTCCACAAGCAGGTGGCAGTGGCGACATTTCCCGACGAGGCTGCTCAGCTGGAAATGTCCAAAGCGGGGAGAGGAGGGGGGCAATAATCCTCGCCCATGAACAAACACACCAAAATAAATAACATCTCGAAACGTTAACTTCTTTCCCTCTATCAGATCATTGTTAACAGCTAATAAAATATCAGTCTGCAGGGACACGAGATATAACCAATATCCTAATAAAGAGAGTCAAAGAAAGGAAATTAGATCTGCTGGGTTTTTATACCATTCGAATAAAGTGATGGATCTGAAGATCTGGACAATCGTTTCCTAAAAAATGAAAAGCGGGGCGGGTGTGCAGCGGGGTGGGCGCCCGGTGGCCGCGCTCCGCGCAGATCAGGTTTCCTCCGCTATAACTGTTGGGTAATGTTTTTAAAAAGGGCCCATTAGCAAACGCCACACGGAAAATGATTCATTGGTGGAAACCCGTATGAAAAAGTATTACGGTCTCTGCTCCTATATTGCAATGTAATTAATATCAATTGAATTAATCACAGTGAGTTAAGTGAAATGTTATTAAACAACGCACACGCGCAAACATCGTGGCATCCCCCTTCAGACAAAATGTAACGTTTTCAATATTTGCCTGCAGCTGACAACAATAAATCCTCTTAAATTTGCCTTCCAAGGTCAGCGAGTGCGGGAGATGCATGTATATGATTTTCTAGTTTACCTGCTAAGGAGAGAGAGGGGTCAGTAAATTATCCTCCCAATTCAGCCTAATTGAATAGACCAGTGGACGTCAGCCTGGAAACTGGAGGGAGCACGAGGACACACTTGACAACATAGATCTGTCACCGAGGACAAGAGAGACAGGTAAATGGACTGACAGAGGGGAAAGATATACCGCACGATAATAACCACCGCGCCAGGAGGAGAACAAGTGCTAAAGGAAGAATAACAGAGCCACCTCCATTATCTGGAAAGCAACTTTGCTCATTTTTTTAATTAGTGGAACCTGCGGCTGACAGGGGAGGGCAGGATTGAAGAGTCGCTGCAAGCTCGTTACATATTCGCATCCCAAAATGGGTGGCAAGAGGCGACGTTCCGAGCAAACCCAGTTGGGTTTCTCTGGAGCAAGACAACGTCCAGGATTTGCCAAATGGGCAAAGAATGACAGGTTGATGGTTTTAAGAAAAATGGGTTCCCAGTGCAAACCTGTTAGAGCAGCCAAAGCAGCAACCCGGGGATTACACAGCGTTTGCTCCTGGACGGGGCTCTCACGCACAGCTTTCCTGGTGCTTCGTACGAGGAGGCTGAACGGCATCGATCCCAGTTCAGGGACGGGGAAAGTGAGGCGAAGTCATTTGCTCAAAACGGCCCAGCTGAGAGCGAGAACGCTGGCTCTGCCGCCAGCTCCCGCGGCCCAGGCGGCGGGGCCGGCAGAGCGGGGCAGCCAGCAGAGAACCGCGCAGGACGGGACAACGGGGCCGGTCCAGCGATCCCAAAACTGCTGTGCTAGACCTCGGAAACAGTGACAGTGCAGCTGTGGGACGGGGATGGAGGGGAAGGAAAACCAGGGAGCACAGAACTAAGTGTCCTATTGTAATAACGCAGCGGTGCAGAAATGTAACAAATCTACTCGTCTTTTTAGAAGAGGGGCCAGGAAAAGCCGGGTGAGCCTTCAGAGAAAAGCCAGTTTTCCACCGCAGAGGCTCTTTGGTCGGGAATTTTCCCCTACGTTTAGCAGCTCCTGCCAGGGCACAGCAAAACAGCAGGGACATGAACAAGTTACTCCTTGGAAAAGGGAGAATAGGAACAGGAACTATGGATGCGGCCAGCGGTTCAATCAATGACAAAATATCTTAAAATCCTGTCTCGAACTCACGGCAGAGTCCAAAAAGAAACCAGAAATCTCAACTATTACCGCCATTGTAACCCCAAGGAAACGCGCGTGGCTGCAGTACTGCACAGCTCGCCGTGATGGAGCCCACCAGCTTCGCGGCTCTCCCCGGGCCGTCAGCAGCGAGGTCCACGCTCATGTTTTCAACACCGTTTTGGCAAACAGCTGATTAAGCATCTTTCAGTTGCCCAACATTCCTGTGCCCTTCCCAAAACAGCAAGGTCCCAGTAAAACGTTGGAGAGTCTCGAAGACAAAGTGCAACCTTGAACAGACAGCAATGGTTGCCCGGTTTGACAGTCAGCATCATTTTAAATATCAAGACGAGAAATTGCTGATGGGATAACAGGACGTTCTGGCATTTGCAGCTGGCGGAGGTGGCAGAACGCGGACTGAAATCAAGCTGCAAAGTGTCCTTAAATCCAAACACTACAGGAAAGGGCAGCTATGGACCAAGTGAAAATGGGGGCACCTCACCTCTGCCACCCATCGCCCTTCGGGACCCGCCGGCGCGTCCCCTGCCGAAGGGGAGCCCCAAAAGGCTGCGCTGTAGAAAGCTCCATGCGCAGCATCGCTCAGGCAGCCGTGGTTGAGGAGAGAACTGGGAACCAGCACTTCTCAGCTCCACGGAGCACAAAAAGCCTGGGTGTTACCAGAGCCTGCCCCTTGCAGCCCTTGTCCTCTTCCAGAGGCCTGTCTGGTGGCACCAGGGCGGGAGACAGGGCTGGTATTAAAAACGCAAGGGGGGCACAAGTGCCACAGCTCACTGACAAAGGGCAAGAGGGAGCAGGGAAGGTGTCACGGTTAAAGTTCCGCAGTGAGAAGGGCCAGCGACCGTGGCCACAGGGCTGGTGCTCGGGCTCCTCGGAACCTGGGGCAGGCCGGGGAGCTCCCTCGGCTTCGGGCTCCGCGTGGCACACAGAATTACCCGACCCACGGGATTCTATGGACAGTTTCTATTTCCATAGCGCTCTGGAAGGACGTTTTAAAAGTCCACAAAGTACCCCGGGAACACACATAAGGCACCAGAGGAGACCAAGCGTTATGATCACCACTCTGGGACTTTCTTCTATCTAATTCCAGTGTAGTCAGTCATTCAATTTTAATCATAACTAATGCAATGCCTTTTACAAGAAGAGGTCGTGCTATATTCTAATCCATTTTGTAATTAAGCATAAATTGTAAAGAATCAATCGAATACAGCGATGAACTTACAGTTTACCCAAAGCCTTTGCTGCCAAGGGGTGTCCCTGTGCAATTACCAGGCTTAAAAGGACGGGCTAAAGGATGGAACCGGCTCCCAGCCTCTCCCAGTCGTCTGATCTGGGAAACAATGCAAGGAATAAAGCGGCAATGCCATAAAGATAAGGTGCAGAGGCAGGAGGAGTTTTTTAAGGAAGTATTTAAGAACAGGGGAAACGAATGATCTGATTTGGAACTGAGCAGGAAAGGGAGGTTTTGACCCTGAGAGGAAAACCCTGTGAGGTGCTTGGAAGAGGCACTGTCAGAGCTCGGGCGTTATCCTCAGCTTTCGTCTCGGGATCTTCCAGTTCCTCCAGTTAATGCCTCTTCCCTGCCTGGTGGGAATGGGCCTTCCCAGCCCGGCCCGAGGCCCCGGGCCTGTCTGGCTGTGCGGTCCAGCTGTGCGGTCCAGCTGTGCGGCCCAGCTGTGCCGGGGGCTGCGGGCTGGGCTGCCCCGACGCACTCGCCCTCGTCTTGACGAAGCAGGGAAAGAAGCACAACGAGCCCCTCAGGTCCCACGCTCTTCCCTGCCCAGGGGAAAACAACCTAGCCCGGGAACTTGAAACTGGAGTCAGGAGAAGACGCGATGTCTCTCTCTGCAGTATCGTTCATTTAAACCGGGCTTTATTAGGGGTGATTTTCAAACCCGCACATTTTAAGCAGCGCTGGGGTGTGAAAGGCAGCCGGCAGCGTGGCTGCAGGGGTGTGCTCTGCTGCAGAACTGCTGCCAGCTGCCAGGTCTGGACGCGGCCCCTGGGCTGACTGCAGGCCCCTCCACCCCAGGACGAGCCCCGGCCCGGCCCGGCCCAGCTCCGGCTCCGGCTCCGGCTCCGGCTCCGGCTCCGGCTCCAGCTCCGGCAGAGGGCAACGGAGGCCACGCTGAAACCCCAGCAGCACCACCCAGGAGACAGAAAGCAGGGTTTTTTTCCATCTCAATTCCAAACCGAGCAGCCCCCGAATCCATCTCCTTTCCCAAACCTGGGACCAGATTTCTGCCCCATCTGACAACGGGGCGTTTTCCCTCGTGTTGACACAGAGCAGAGCGTCTCTGCCCACAGAAACACTCTCTGCAGCAAACGTTCCCTCCGTGCACACAAGGGCAAAGCTTCCCCACCTCCCCCGTGTTCAGAATCCATCCCTCTGTGTATTCATCAGTGCGGAATCCAGGGAGATTGGGTTTTCTTTCTTTCTAAAGCAGAGATGAACACCGCGTGTTTCAGACCCTCGCAGCCCCGGCTGCAAAGGCGACACTATGCAAATACAGTTGCTAAGGAGAAAACATTGCTCTCCCCACATCCTCCTGAAAACCCTGATGAGAGGCCAGGGCTGGCGCTGGCAGCGCCGCGAGGCAGTGAACTCCACGCCGCCAGCACCGCGAACAGGCTGGAGCGATTTGGTTTTGACCGCCCGATGACCTCGGGGCTGCCCGGCCTGACGGACAGTCGCACCATCAGCCCTTTTAACACACATTCTTTCCCCGAAACGCAGACGTCGCCGCGCGGCCTCGCAGGGAGAGCGAGCGCCATCCAAAGCAGCCGCAAACCAGCCGTGACCCTGCCCGCTGGGCGAGGGCCCCGCGGCTCGGGGGGGGCCGGACAGCCACAGCTCGTCTTCCACAGCGCCCCGAAGGCCGCGGACTCGCCCCGAGCCCAGGGACAGCGCAGCGCGGCCCCGGGGCCGGAGGAGCAGTCGGGCCCGGCCCCGCGCCCGCAGCAAAAGGAGGAGGCGAATCTCTGCATCTCTCCTCTCTTTGTGTTTCCCGATGCTGGGGGTTTGTTGTTTTTCAGGGGTTTTTGTTTGTTTTCTAACCCAAATAAACCGTTCGGGAACGGCCGTGCTGCTCCGTGCTCTTTTATCAGAGGACGTGAAATCCCAGTTCCTTTTATTTACCCCCCTCTCTTCTGCTGAGCCATAATTTTGTGGTGTTATTATTCCAAGCAAAACGAGGTAAGAGCGAACGAGCCCTGCTGCTAATAGACCAGAACAACCCATTAATCCAGAGCAAAATTAAGCAGCACAAAGGTTAGGGAAACGAGAGTCTTGCTGGTTTTTAACCTCATAACCGTGCCCAGCCTGCAGCTGACGAGAGGTTTTTCTACGGACTGTAATGAGATCTGGGCCAGGAGATTTAGGTACAATCAGGGCTCTGTGGATATCCAGAGGTGTTTTATCTCAACAGAACCAGAGTTTCAGCGGTATTCTCCATTTTTCTGTCCCTAATGAAAGACTGAGAGCAAACCTCTGGTGCCTGCAGCTGCCTCAGTTTCCCCAACTGAAAAATGAGGGTAATAATTAATCCTCCTCCATCAGGTTTATCACAAAGGGCATCTATTAAGTCCTCCAAGACTACCAGATGGAAGAGAATAAACCTTATAAATTTCTACAAATACACCGTTATCATACACGTTCACTTCTGCCTGAACCAGCAGCTTAAAAAGACACCAAATTCTGCTGGCAAAATTAACACAAACCAACAAAGTATGCTTTGAGATGGAAGGAGCAGCGTGGAAAGGGAGAGGGATTTTCTGCCCCCTGCCCCAAAGAGATGATTCATTCCATCTAAAAATAAAACGAGTAAATAAACACAGATGCCAAACCCACAACACGGGGTGAAAAAGAAAAAAGCTTTTCATGTCCCTTTCCAGGGCCGCAGCGGACAGAGCCCTGCTGTCCCCAGCCCTGCTGTCCCCAGCCCTCGGCACCGCCTGCTGGGACGGCCGGCACGCCACGCGGAGCTCGGGGAGGAAACATCTGCTCCGTGTTCCCCAGGCGGCTCCGGCTCCGGCTCCCGAGGCCGACTCACGAACCCCGAGTCTGTCTCACAAACCCCAAGGCTGTCTCACGAACCCCGAGTCCGCCTCACGAACCCAGGCCGGGCAGAGGTGGCACCGTGGGGCCGAAGCCTCCGAACGTTCTGGTTGCTGCAGATCCAGGCTCAGAAAGCGGCTGTGTCTGAATCACGCCGCTCGCCCCGTTTTTCCCGTGCCGGGAGAGCAATGGTGTTTGGAGGGGCAGGCTGAGCCCGCTCCCGCTGCAGCGTGTTCTGGGAGCACCGAGGGCACAGGGAGCGGTTAAACTCTTAACTGGAGTCAGAGAGAACCTTCGGACACCTCCAGCCTGCTCTGCATCCAGGAAAACCTCACCGGGGCCTGTAACCGCTCTTTTAGAGCCGCTTCCCGCACCGCGGCCGTTCTGCCGGCTCCGGTGGTTTGTTCGCCCTGGCGCGGTGGCCGGATGGCAGAGCTGCCCGACCCCAGCGCCCCGACAAGGGAACCTTTGCAGTGGGGTTTGCTGGGGTGACCCCGAGTCCCATCTGTCCGCACGCTGACTCCTCCAGCACGTGGGAAAGGCAGCTGGCCTGGCTCCACAATGCCTCCTGCACCACCGACCCATCTGCATCTTTTCTGCTTCGTCCAAGTTTGCAGTATGGCATATTTCCCCCTTCTCAGAAATTAACTCCTTCTGCCCAGGCACAGGATTTAGTTCAAGCAAAACGAACGAGGCATTAGCAGCAAGTTTAGACTGACTCGGACCCGCAGCAACTTCAGCTCGATTATACTCGGAATTTACTTTGTGGTGGCTAAGAAAATAAAGCGTCCCTTTACTCCCTGCCCTCCCCCAGCAGGGTTATCAGTCTCAGCTCGTCCCCAGTCCCTGTTCAGCCGCGGGCAGAAGCGACGCAGCCGTGGGGACAACGGGATGCTGCTGGGATCGCTGAGGGACCGGCTCAGAACGGAGAGCCGCCCGACCGCGGGGATTCCTGGAAAACTGCAGGGTTAGGTGAATGATGAGCTGGGTGGGGGCTGCAATTCCACTTGGCTGGAAACAGCAGCGAGCCTGGGTTCTTTGGGAGCCTTCTGAACAGGGAATTAGCGGCCGAAGCCCTCAGGGCTGTGACCGGGGGACGCTCCAGCCCGGGGGGGCACATTTCCAGCCCCAGCCTCTTCTTGGGTCGGTGCACGTTCCAGCAATCAGCCAAATATCTGCAGGGGCCACAAACCGCGGAGGAATCCTCAGTCCGAGTTGGGAGCCCATGGGCACAACCCAGGGGCATTCAACACCCGGCCTGCCATTTAAAACTGGCTTAAAACAAAGGAGGAAAAGGGCAAAATGAAGCCGTGTTGGCTTCAACAGCTCTTTGCCACCCCATCCCATAGTTTGGGGATTTCCCTCACACCTCCCCGCAAGCCCCGGATAGCCCAAGGAACAAGGATTGACATTCAGATACATTTGGCCACGCTCCTGAAATTCCCGGTTTTCCGCTTCATTTAGATGAGTAACATCTGAAAACAAACGGCGGCCCCCACAAAGCCGACCCCGCGAGTCAGGGGGCGGCGCTGGCTCCTCCGCGGCTGAGCACACCTGAGAGGGCACGAACCCCCCCGGGCTTTATCTGAACAGGACTAGAACCGCACTTTACGACCACTCCAAATTACCTGGGAGTGAGGATCCAACACCCGCAGGCGTCTTAGAGAAATCCCAACTTCGCTTAACAAATTACAACCGAGCTTTAGTTCCCGTAGGCTAAAACACATAATAACCCAAGAATTAACTTCAGTGTATTCACAGGATTAACGTTGTACCAAGGGCTGATAATTAAAAGGATCCTGATAAAGGCTCTGCCAAAAATTAATTAATAAAAAGAGAAATAACGTTGTAACATCAGATCTGTGGGTTTGATGCTCCAGCTCGCACAATTAAACCCGGCACTGCGGTGATGGGAGAACTTCAGGCAGGGCGGGGGGCGCGGCCGGGGCGCAAAGCTGAGCTTTGCTGCCCCCCGGCTCTGACCTGGGGGTCCAGCGCAGCCGCTCGGCCCGGCCCCGCTCCCCTTCCCAACCGCCCCTCGCTCCCCCCTCCTCCTTCAGTTTTAAACTTCAGGGTTCTGCAATCAGGAAAAAAAATGGCAGCCATTAGAAACACTAGTTAGGGACTTAGTCCAAAATCAATTTTAATTAAAAACACACCGCTTTAACGTTGAACATGGTCATTTTTAGCATTGCTGTTGGCTTGATGGTCTGCGCCACCATTTATGCGCAAGGAAGGACTTTGCAGCAGGACCAGCCCTGTTACTGATGGGGCTGGAGGGAAAGCCCTGGGGCTGGGGAGCCCTCTCTGCCCATTGAGCACCCCAAACCATCCAGGGTCACGGGCCTAACCACGGGATGGTTTATTTTGGGGAGGGGATACGCGGGCGAGAAGGGGCGGGCGAGGCGGCTGTGGGGTAAATAAACTGGAAAGAAGAGCAGGGAGGCTTTAGGAGAGCCGCTGTGACCCAGAGTCGGTTGGTCACATGCAGCCAGTGCCCATTACCAAATCAATAAGCATTAAATCAACCTCATTTTCTACTATTTAAATTAACTATAACTGTTTTAATTGCAGATTCATAGCCTGCAAACTGCTTATTACGCTTTACATTATAGCTGAGATTTGCTTGCACGTTACAGACCATTGAGAGCACTCGACAAACCCGGCCCTGCTGAAAGCTCCCCCAGCCCCGTGTGCAGGAGGAGACCCATTAAACGCAGGAAGGCAGGGAACACTCGGCGTGGGAGCTCGGCACGGGGAGCGGGCACCACGGCCCCCCAGAAACGAAGGGCTGCTTCCTGCTCCCACGGGCACTGCCGCTGGGGTCCCAGCCCCAGGCCGGCTCTGCTGGGGGGTGTGGGTGCACCTCCAAGGGCTGGAAAACGGGTCCCTTAGTGCTCGGATGAGGTTATAGGTTATAAATCCTACAGAAGAGCCCGTGTGCAAACCGGCAGCGACCTTCAGCGCTGGGCAGGGTGGAGAGAGGGGACGAGACGCCCCAAGGGGGGCAGTGAGGCCAGGGACATGGAGCCTGGGCTGGCCCTGAGGTGGGGCTGCCCCGCAAGGCTGAGCTCTCGGAGGCTGGAACTAAAGCCCGGGAAAGCAGAGTCAGGCCAAGCCCTGCAAAGCGGGGCGGCACCGCTCGGCTGGGGACTCACCCCTGCTCAGGCCCTTATTGCATCGCTCTCTAACTTCCAGATTGCTCTCCGGCAAAGCACAGACCTGTTTGATGAAAAATATAAAAATCCTATCCCACCGTTAAGGGCAGGAGCCCCTTAAACAAGTGTTCATGTTTCCTAAGGAGCACATGGCCCAGGCCGGGCCCTGGACATTGTGGCATTTTGCCCTGGTGCTCTTGTCTTCCCGCCCTGTCTCTGAGGGAAGGAACGGCCTGGAGGTAAACGGGAGCTGGTTCATTTTTCACACGCGTCAGTCTCTTGACGTTGGTGCTGGATGGAGCGGCCCCTGGGTCAGTGGCACTGACCCCAGCAGCGCTCAGACACACACAGAGCAAACACCGGCGGGCGATGGGTGGGTGGTGGGTGGGTGTGCAGTGGGTGGGTGGGCAATGGGTGGGCGATGGGTGGGTGTGCAGTGGGTGGGTGTGCAGTGGGTGGGCGATGGGTGGGTGTGCAGTGGGTGGTGGCCGGTGGGTGGGTGTGCAGTGGTGGGTGTGCAGCGCTTTGCCCGGTGCTCGCGCAGCCTCCGCGCGGGGCTGCGGTGCAGGGACCGCGCAGGGACCCCGTCCCCCCGGAGCACGGCAAAGCGAGTCCCTGAGCAACGTTTCGGAGCTTTCAGAGCAATGAGCTCTACCTGACGGACTCAGCATCGCTCATGAGAAGCCACCTCGTCAGCAGCAGGGGCTGACACGGCCTTTCTCCCCCGGCTCTCCGAGGGACAACTTCGTCCCCATGATTTCCCACCCGCTTGTTTTTACGCCCCAGCTGTGCGCCACGGCAAACAGACCCTCATTGCGAGGCAAAGTGGTCTCTGCTAAAGCCCCTGTGCATCACCCAGTGACACTAGTGACAAAGCTGAGGTCAAGACCAGATGGAAGGAAGGAATTGTTGGCCCTGCGGGTGGTGAGAGCCTGGCCCAGGCACCCAGAGAGGTGGTGGCTGAACCATCCCTGGAGACATCCCAGGCCAGGCTGGACGGGGCTCTGAGCAACCTGAGCTGCTGAAGATGTCCCTGTCATGGCAGGGGGGGCACTGGGGGGCTGGGAAGGTCCCTAACAAGGTTTTCTCAGCATCACCGGATCTGTCTTTGGGGTTTTTTTGCCAGGCCAGAGCACCCGGGGAGCGATGAGCGCTCCGTCCTGGCGTGCGGGCTGCCCTGCGTGCAGGAGGCTGTTCACAGCATCTCGGCCCGACCTCTTGAGTCTGAGCGAGAAATTTAATTCAGGGCTCCCAGGTTTTCTATCTGCACAGCTGGCTCCGTAACAGGAATTCTGCATGCATGCTGGGTATAAGCCGGGACTACTTTAACATCTAATTTCAGCACAGCAAGAATTAGCTCATCCATAAATGACAGCAGGCCTGCAGCTCCTCTGTCCTCTCAAATGCCCAAAGCACAGATTAGCGATAAAAATATCTGATTTTCTAGATGCTATACTTGATAATAAGCTAGTGAATTCCCCTGGATGGATTTCTTAAACAGTCCCTTTTACTCAACAACCTGCCCCCCCGAGAACTGCCGTTTCCAAGGCTACGTCAGCGGCCGCCCCCCCAGACCCACGGTGCGGCCCCGCTGGGATGGCTAACAGCCAGGATTAGTGAGCTGCCCCATATCGTGACTCTCTCCGTGAATTCCCTGCTCTCCATCACTGCCCGGGGCGCTGCCGGAGCCGCCGAGCACTTTGCAGCCATTAACGTGCCCGGAGCGCGGGGCTGGGCGCCCGTCGCCCTCAGACTCCCTCCCAGCATCCTCTTCCTCAGGAATGGAAGAAAAGAAGACATTAAAAGGACCGTATAAATAATTACAGCCAGATTTGGAAGCCTGTCACCAAAACGTGGCAATGTTGTTCCACAGAGGAGGTTCCTATCCCGCTCTCCGGGCTCTCAAGGTGAAGAGCACGGAGAAGACCCCGTAAGCAGCTTCTCACCAAAGTCCCTCTCTCCAGTCACCCAACTTTGCTCGACCCCCATCCTGAGGCACCGGCCTGGGCTGCACCCCCGGCTGGGAACCCCGCAGGAGCCGGGGGTGTGGGGGCGCTCGGCCCTGGGCAGGACGGGGGGTGCTCCGCTCACCGCACTCCAGCTCAGGAATGTGGATAACGCACCGGCCCCCGGGGAAGCGGAGAAAAATGAGGGGATGCCCAGGGCTCTAACAGGGAGGCAAAGGTCCCCGCCCAGGTAGGAGAAAATGTGCAATAAAATTGGCCAATTTGGCTTAACAGGTAATTACAGAGTTAATAAAACCAGGCTCCTTGACACGGTAGGTCCTAACGACGCAGCCTGTGTCATGGGCACTAAGTGACTTCTTGCGTTGCTGCTCATTGATCCAGCCGGCGGTAACAGCTCCGGATTGGATCGATGCAGCTGTCGCGGGCTGGCAGCGGCCGCGCTCGCACACCGCGGCACTTCACATGAAGAACTTTGCTGCTCTTGCACTGTGACCTGTTTGGAAATGAAACATCTGGCCATTTACCTCTGCTGCTTTTAATACAAAGATTAATCCATGCTATGAACTATTTGCCAGAAAGATCCATTTCCCTTTTTAAAAAAAAGTAAAAGCGAGTTTTACTGCAAAGGGAAGTGGCAGCTTTTCATGTTTGTAAAGTTCTAATTTAAAAGTTTGGGATTTAAAAAAAAACAAAACGCCAAAACTCATGGAACACACAAGTCAGGGTCAAGGGCCACAACCAGAAATAATCTCTCTCTGTCCTGCCACTTCCCCAACCAAAACTTCTTCATCTGCCATTTGAAAACAAAACCTGAACGTTTTTGCTGGAGAGACTATTTTATCGGCAAGAGGCGCTTCCCGGAGCACACCCAGCACCGGCTGGGGGGGACAGCCCAGAGCCGGCCCCAGGGCCACCCCACGAGACCCGGCCCCATGGCCACGGCCCCTCTGCCAGGCCTTGTTCACCCGCTGCCCCTTCGCTGTCACACCAGGATTTCATAGAAATTGGAAGAGATTAAATCCTTTAAAACAACTGTTCCATTTGGCTGCAACGGGCCAGCAGGTAAAAACCTGAGTGTGAAATCAGTACCACCCAGGCAGGTGGGGCGAGCGATGAACTTCACCCCCCAGGAAACCCAGATAAAAGCAAAAACTACGGCAGCGAGGTGCTGGCAGGAAGCAGAGGGTGCAGCGAGCATTCCTGCGGGTTTGACCTCCCCAGGTACAAATACCTGCAGGGCAACCAGCGCAAGGAACCAGGGCATGCAGTGACCCGGCGGGGACAGGAATGTCACCACAGCTCAGTGCTGCATTTTTCAGCCGCCCCAGCGCCGCACACCTGCGGCTCAGAGCCCTTGCGGTTGGTATAAACCGCCGAAACAAAGAAATACAGCCGGATTAATAATTAACAGTGCCAGGCGGGCACCTTTAAACATTACCCAGAACGTATTTACAGATTGCTGGGGAGCTGCTCCAGCTGGAGAAAGTTTCCACAAGCGCAGTCACCCGTGCTCTGCCCAAGTGCGAGCGGTGCTGCTGGGAGCAAAGCGATCCATCGGGGCTGGAACTCGGCACGGCCTCGCATGGGCAGCTCCGGCCCCAGGGACGGGAAGCACGGTCTGCTGGGGCCAGCACAGACTGGAACTGGGGGCACTGGGCTCCAAATCTGCGCTGCCACCGCGGCCCCAGCGCCCCGGGCACGTCACCGAGCCCCCCGCGCGGCTCCGCTCCCGGCCGGCACCGGGCTGGGGGCGGCACGGACAGAGAGGTACTGGAACAGACAGAGAGGGCCTTGTCTCACAAAGCACCTCTGGGGACAGCGGGAGAGGAGCAGGGCCCCAGGCTGAGCCAGGAGGGACCTCGCTCGCTCAGGGACCTGGACCCGCGTCTCCTCTGCTGGGGGTGCATTAGCTTGGGAACCGGGACTTTCTGTTCGTTTGGGGAATTTGGGTCTCACAAGCACATCACAGTGCCCACCCTCACAGGCGGGACAGGCACCAACCATCTCCCGGGCCCCACAGCCAGCAACAGCCCACTAAAACACAACACTTCTGCAACTGGTTCTGACTGGAAGAGGAAAAAAAAATAGGTGAGCATCCTTTGCAGGATAAGCGCATGAAGCTAAACACGTGCTGGCTAAACACGTCTCCCCGGAGCAGACACACCTGCCCGGCTGCTGGCCGGACGGCTCTGAGCCTGCCTGGCCCAGGCGACTGACTCGCAGCCAGCGCATCAACTGTTTCCCTACCAGAACACAAGCCTGTCAAATTTTTGGAGCCTCATCTGCTGAGACCAGATACACACACACCCTGCAGGACAAGAGAAATGAAAAACATCCAGTTGCTTCTTCACAAGCATTCCCACTTTAACTAAATATTTGCAATCTGTTTATACAGAGGGAGCTGCATGACCTTTTATAGAGAACAAGAACCAGCTCCACAGCCCCTGCGATCTGCCCTTGGAACCACGGTCAAAACGCTGCCATTATCCTCCCCCCCACTTCATCGATGAAGAAAAGGCAGTGACTGCTCCCAGGAACACTGCCGAACATTCAGCTAAGCTCTCGGCTTTTTTCCTGACTGAAAGATTTCTGAGAGGCACGATAAAGTGCACTGCAAACACCAAAGAGCTTTCCGACGCGGATTGGTAACCGTGAGCACACGAGGCGCCGCAGCCCCGCCGGCCCGGGCTCCGGCTCGGATGTGGTTACAGCACAGGTCACCTCGCCCGGAAACTCCGCCATCCGACACCAAACGGGTCTCAAACCAACCGCGTCTCCCCGCGCACCGGCGTGGCTTCCTGCCCCCTTTGCACACACAAGCCCATCCCTTCAGAGCACCCACACAAGTGGCGTTTCGCGCTGATTTAGGAGCACCCAGGAACGGCGCCCCCGGGGACGAGAGCGTTTAGAAATCGCGCTCAGACACCTGGCTGGGCGCTGGCTCCGTTAGACGTGTCCGTTCAGGGCTGCTCAACGCCGCCGTCCACCCGCACCCGCCTGGCTGCAACGGTCTGCGAGGATTTGCTCCGTTTCTCTGACAGGACCGTTCCCTGGGGGCCGAAGCAGAGGCCTCGATGGCTTTGCCGCCAGAGACCTCGGTGGCTTTGCCGCGCTGCTGCCGGGAACCCTGGGACTGCCAACGTGCTGCGTGACAGAAAATGCAATATCAGGTATCGCACAAAAGGACGGTTATTCTCTAGAGTCCTTCAAATGTCTTATAAAAGCTCCCATATATAAATAACATCAGTACGGAAGGAGCGGTCCCTGCAGAGATCAGGGCCCTATCACGCAGGGTGTTTTATGTACACGTTCAAAAAGGCTGTCTATATTCAGAGGAGATTATATTTTAAACAGAAGATAATGAACCTCATTTTGCAGGTGGGGACAGAGACATAAAGATAATTTGCACACGCAGAATCCGTTGCTAGGCCAGATGCTGCGCTCGGATCCTCTTCGAGGTCCTGGCCACCGCCACCAAACGTCTTTTTCCTCCTCGCTCAACACCGCCGTGCGACGTTGCCAGGTTCCTCTGGAAAACAACGCACGCTGCCCCGCAGCTGAACGGCTACTGTGGGGAGAGCTCTCTGCTCGGCCCAGCCTGGCAGAGCAAAGCCGCGTTCAACCGGGCCCTTGGGCACCTCCAAAAATAATTGGAGGTGAGAAAAATACAATAGCAACACACAGCTTTTAAAAGTATACATAAAATATTGAAAAAAAAAAAAAGATAAATTATATATGTGTATACAATGCCCAGAGACGCCTCGATTTATACGATGCGGTTTCCTGAGAGCAGCACAGCTCCAGGCAACAGAAACGAGAAGCCAAGCTGAACAGCAATACTGTATCCCAGAGACTGTGACATCTTGGAGCGGGGAAGAGAGCGGCCCCCGGGGCAGCCCGTGACAATTATTACTGAGCAACAAAACAACACTGTAAGTTAATTTCATTGAAATTAACAGTAGTTTCCTCCCCTTGAGCACAGGAGAGGTGTAATCAGAGCGAAAGGGGGAGGCGTGTGCAAGAGTCAAGCGGCTGAACCGCACAAATGCTTTGGAGAGACTTAAAACCAAACAAAACTATTCCAGGGCTTTGGACTGACGGGTTCAGGGGAAAAAAAAAGAGAGAGAGAGAACTGTTTAAATGATTGCCCCATCTTGCCTTTGGAAGCTTGAAAACAGAAACGCGCATCTTCTTTCAGCTCGTTTTCCTCGCTCTCCCGCGCCCGCGGCGTCTTTGCCGTGTTTGGAACAGACGCGGGATTTCGGTTCACACGCATCTCGTCTGTCGGGGAAACCTGGCCCGCAAAAACTGCCCTCCAGAAGTGGGTTTGTGGAGCTCCGACCCCCGCTGTGATTTATCCGAGCTGGATTACAATAATGACATTGGCGCACAGTTCTAAAGGGAGCGTAGTCAGAGCAGCAGGGCCCCGGTTTGTGCCGGTACCAGGTGTCTGCTCCCCGGCGCTGTTCGGTACCAGCGCCCCGCGGAACGGAGCCGCAGACGGCGCTGCAAGAGATGGAGGCTCCGACTCTTGACAAAGACAATCCCCGTTCAAAAAGCACTTACACACATGGTTAAGCCCCGCTGACTTAATTTGTTAAGTAAAGGCTGTTTTAAGCATATGCTTAAATATTTTGCTGCAATTGAGGCCGCAGAACTCGGAGCTGCTCTGCCGAGGAGGACCGGGCTGTGCTGGGGGAGAAAACGCCTTATTGAACATCTACAACGTGCAATTAGAAAAACAACCCAGACAACCCTTTTAAAGAGGTGGAAGTTGCGGAGGATGAAATACGAGAGCTCGAAGAGCAGCTCAAAGCAGTGAGCGATTTGCTCGGGCTCGGTGTCCCTGGCTGCGCTGCTCCGTGCCTCAGTTTACCCCCGTACCAGGGCGGCGGGGCCACAACCCCCTTGTCTTCCTCTAACCCTCACCTTCAAAACCACTTTGCCACGAGCTCCTCTCCTTTAAACACAAGGATAAGAGACAAAACGTCCTCTAGCGATCGTGAAACAAAAGGGAAAATACTCGGAAATTGGAAGGGAAGAGCGAACGCCGTGCGTCACGTCCTCCTGCTGGAGTTCGAACGGGTGACCCACCGCAGGCACCGGGACAGCTGTAGCGCCAGGGTCAAAGCGCCCCGCACAGAACTGTGCCTTCCCCTCCGGGCCAGGCTCTCCCAGGCACGTTTTCAGCTGGTGTCAATTGCCCAAACCCCATAACGAAGTTATGACAATTTACAACAGCTGAGGATCTGTTCATCTAATGAAGAGAAATACTGGGAGGAGGGAATGAATTAGTGCTAAGTAGGAGCTCATTGTGGAGCACACACAAGCATCTTTAAGAGATCCCTGAGAACCGTTCCCTTCTCTAAAGCAAGCAGAAAAAACAACAACGGCCCTTCCTGAGCGACGGGGTTCTTCTTCCACCCTTCAGCTGAAGGATGGGATTCAATAAAACCTTCTCAGACACGCAGGGAGAAAGTTATCTACGAGTAAGCAAAGATGTAAACCGCACTTCAAAACGGGGCTGCGCTTTCCTCCCGGGCTGCGGCTGCTTTTTCCGTTTCCCTCCACCAGAAAAGCAGCGGCTCTGCCCGTATTTCACCCTGACAGCCCCTCCGGCCCGCGAACAATGGCCCCGCGCTGCCCGAGGTCACCGCGCGGCACCAACACCGCGCGGCACCAACACCAACACCACTCAACGCCAACACCAACACCGCTCAGCACCAGCACCGCTTGGCACCGCCCGACAGAGCCCTCCGGGCCATGGACCCAGTATCTGCCAAGCCCAGGCAGGAAGGGCCGCGGATGAGCGCGGTGGAACCGCGGCCATCCGGGGCGGGCAGCGCCAGCTCCCTGCGCCGCAGCCCAGAGCTGCACTGATCCACAGAGGAACCGCCAGGGAGGCGGCTCCTTCCTCCGAGCCCACCTTCCAGAAAAACACAACACGGCCTGGGTGCGGAGCACAGCCCCTCGGCACACGGGAGACCCGTTCCCTGCCACGGGGGTCCCCAGGACGCCAAGATAAACGTAACAGTTACAACAAACACGGGCATTTCAGCTGAACCAGCACTAGCGGAGCTGCGTACCCGGAGCAGAACTCGGCGGCCGGGTTTCAACGCTTTGTGCCTGCAGCAGACGGGGAAAGGTGTGAAACTCCCGCCCGGTGCGGGCCGGGCAATGCTGAGCCACCCAGAGCTGCTGCTCTATACACCACGACCAGGCGGCCTGGGGCACAGAAAGAGGGTGAGAGGACAGAAAGAACAGAGACAAAGAAAACAACCCCTTCCCGAGCCTGTCCCTAAAGCACCGTGTGTTTTAAAAGCCCAGAAGAAAAAAAAATCAGCAATGTTAAAATATAATAAAATAAAAGCCACGCAATGCAAAGTCTAAGCTGGCTAGCTTAAATTCACTGTTACCAATGTTAGCTGATGATCTTAAGTCCTGATTTCTTAGTATTTAATGCCTTAAGCTAATCTAAGTTTTTGAATGTTCACCTCTTGTATTTTTGCAAAGGAAGGAAGGAAGGAAGGAAAAAAGCCCAAAGCTCTTCAGCTGAAAGGACTTGTAAAACATCTGTCATCGTAAACGCGTAAAACAAAACCGGGCGGCAGCGAGTTCTCTGTCCTTATTCACTGTGCTACCCGGCACAGGCAAAATTCACGCTCCCCAAGCTTTTCTAGGAAGCATTTGTAGCAGAGATTTTTCTTTTTTTAATTTCAAAAAAATGGTTTCAATTAAACCCAAAACCAAACAGAAAAGAGAGAGGGCCCGAGCTGAGGCGAAGCTGGGAAGGGCGGCTGGTGGGCAGGCGTGGGGCCGGGAGCGCGGGGCCGGGAGAGCTGGGGTGCAGGAGAACGGGGGTGCAGGAGAGAGGGGGGTGGAGGAGAGAGGGGGTGCAGAACTGGGGTGCAGAGCTGGGGTGCAGGAGAGCGGGGGTGCAGAACTGGGGTGGAGAACGGGGGTGCAGGAGAGAGNCTGGGGTGCAGGAGAACTGGGGTGCAGGAGAGCGGGGGTGCAGAACTGGGGTGCAGAGCTGGGGTGCAGGAGAGAGGGGGTGCAGGAGAGCCAGGGTGCAGAACTGGGGTGCAGAGCTGGGGTGCAGGAGAGCTGGGGTGCAGAACTGGGGTGCAGGAGAGCCGGGGCCCGGGGCGGCCCCGCCGGCGCCAGCTGCCTGCAGAGATAGCACAGCAATTACTCCGCGGAGGTGTGCGGCTCTCTAAATCACAGCAACACACAATGAGCCCACCAGCCTTACAGAACTCTCTGCTTCTGCGTGCTCCCATTTAACCTGGGTAATGCGCTAAAACAAGCCTGCCTCATCATTAAGAATTGATTTTTTATTTATGTGAGTGTCGCTTGCAGTCCCATGATATCCCTTTGTAATTCAGGAGAACGGGGGCTGCATCCCTGCGTTAATCTCATTTTATGGCATATCTTTAAAAATTTGCAGCATCTTGCTGCATTTGGATATTTATGTCGAGATTTGTGTCCTCACACACGGCTGCTGTTTTGCCTCGGAGATCTATCTCACACGGCACTGGCGCAAAGTATCTAATATACTTCATTAGCTATATTACATCAGATAAGGGGTTTATTTCTTTAAATTATTTAACCTTGGTAGAGCCCACTGGGATCACATAAATTACAGCCCCGCTAATGAAAATCATTAGTTAGGCTATTCAAAAAGACAACAGGAAAAGAATTAAATATCTTTTAAAATCAACTCTTTTTTACATTTGAAATCCGAGATATTTGGTAATTCAGCAAAATCATCTGTTTGCCGCCACCAGCACTGATTAGAGCTCGATACCGAAACATCTGAGACAGCTGTAGAACAGTTTTGCAGAATACACATTTTTTTTTTCTTTCGATTTCCAGAGCCCTTTAAAAAGCTCCTCTGCTGCCTTCCGAAGGAGAGCAGACCATTAAATACCTTTTTATCATCATCAGCAGAGGCAGAATTCAGTTCCTAATTACAGAAATAAATGCCAAACACTTTGTTTGTCTTTTCTTCAAGCTGGACACGTCAGCCTGGAGCGGAGCTGGTGGCGCTGACCCCAGCGCCGGCTCCTGGAGGGGACCCCGCGCGGAGCCCCCACAAAACGGGGAACCCAGAGCCAGTGCACGCACTGCAGTTGTTACCGGGCACTAAGTAATAAACCCAGCACATTTAATTCAGACTCTCCTCCACTAAGTATCTCATGGGGGACACCTTTAATGACACCTTCCGCCATCTATAGCACCGTTATGGTGAATGTTGCCGCATTAATTCAAGTTATTCGTTTTCCGTCCATCTTTGGTAAAGCCGAGTTGTGCCACTCGCTCTTTGGGGTGGTGGGTTCGGCCGAGCTCTGCAGACACGGAGCATCGCGAGGTCTGGGGAGGGCACAAGGGAAGGCAACAGGATTTGGGACAGATTCTCCAGAATAGCGGCCACAGCAGCATCACTTCCCCTCTTTCTGTCATCGGGGGTTCGTTTGGTTTTGGCTTTTAAAGCAGATGAGAAGAGTGAAACAAACCCCACAACTCACCAGACCGACCCTAACAGGGGCTGGGAGCCCAAGGCCTCGGTCCTGGCTCAGATGGTGGTACCTTCCAAGGGCTCTTGCGCACGCTCAGCCTCATCCTTAGAAGAAACCAGCAGAGAGAAGTGAACGTGAACCACAACCACCCTCCTCCTCACTCCCAGCAATCAACCCCAGCCAGCTCCACAGAGCCCTGGCAAAAATAAAAATCATTAACAGGGATGATCTGGAGACGAACAACACCCCACACTTGTGGTGCCCTGGAACTGCAACCAGCTCCTCGAAAGATCAGCTGGATTCGTAAAGCTGCACAAGGTTCTTACGATCTCTGGAGAGGCAGCAGAGCAGCTCTGAAGGACCACGCAGCTCCTGGGCCACTGGTGAGCCCTGGTGAGCCCTGGTGAGCACTGGTGAGCACTGGTGAGCCCTGGTGAGCCCTGGTGAGCACTGGTGAGCAATGATGAGCCCTGGTGAGCCCTGGTGAGCCCTGGTGAGCACTTCCAGCACTCCTGAGCATCAGACTGGGCAGCTCTGGGGCAAACCAAGAACCCCGCAGCTTTTCGAAAGCGTTGGTAGTCAGATAAATGTATTGTAGAGGTGGTCAGAGTCAGGTCCGCTCTCCTGGGCTTTGCTCAAATCTGGAGCAACTTTACTGGCATGAAGCCGGAGCCAAAGGAGACGTTGTCCATCACGCCAGGGCCGAAAGCAGCGTGGGCTGGACCCCCATCTCCACCCGGGCTGGGGATCACACGTTGCTGTGACCCCCGTAAAACCTCAGCTTTGAACGGTGATTTAAGAATGGCTCAATTTCCCAGCTCCTACCGACTTCAACTCGGAACCCAGAAGAAGCCAAACGTATTTTCCTGACTTTAATTACTGCACCTTAGTTTGTTTCAAAATAATTTTTTTTTTAACCTGTAAAATACACCCAGCGTGGAGTTAATTTTACCGTTCAGCTGATAAACCATGAAAAACGTGGGGTTTGCAATGAAAGTGCTGACAGCAACAGTAAAGACAGAGCGCTGCCATTGGGTGCTGCTGCAATTTGCCTTCCAGGGCTGTCTCTGAAACAAAACCGCTCCACATGCAGCATGCAAAGAAGTTACAAGTGGGGGGGGCTCGGGGAGGGGGGAGCACACGGACGGGAGTGGGGAAAACGGCAGATCAATCATTTATAATTAACAAAAATCCGATTGGTGCTTTAAATAGAGATCAATGTGTTGCAGGCTGAGTGGATTGCGAGGATGTATTCACCTTCTCGTAACTCTCCTCGCAAGCTGTCACACCTCCAGAATCCCCATTTGTTTTGTTAACAAAGCTTCAGGGGGCGCCAGGCTCTCATTGAAATTTCATTAATCTAATGGAGTAAAGTCCTATAGAAAAAAATCAAATTCTCGTTGGGCGAGATGGTACCTGGGAAAGATAACCTCTGGTTGAACCCCGGCTCCAGCGCTGCGCTATTATTCTGAGGCACAGACAGCAGCCGGCTGATTGCAGCCCCCGGCCGCCACAGGTTCCCTTCTCCCAGCGCCCCTCGTCCCCCCTAGCCGTGCCCAGAGCGCCGGCTCGGCTCTGGCACCGCACTGGACGACGTTGGTCCCCGCAAGCTGCTGGGGGACAGGGGGGGACACTAGGGGGGCCTGGCCGTGTCCCTCCCAGGGGGACGGGGCAGCGGGCACCAAACGGGGTCTGTATTTAAGAGATTTGGGGTGAGAGTGGCAGGAAGGGCAGGTCCTGAGCGTGCTGTGCACGTCCGAGGTGCCCGCCATGTTCACACGGTGTGGTGTCATCATCCCAACCCCTAACTGAAATTAAAAAACCCAAATTCCCTCCTCTTCCCATGGCACGCCTCTCCTCAGCTGCACAGTCTTCAGACCCTTGAAGATTTTGCGAGAGGTTTCCCAGGGAAAACCGCAGCGTTTCTTCCGCTGCTGGATGCGTGACCTTTCCAGACAGGACAAGCAGCTCTTGCTCATTTTTTGAAGATGTTGTATTTGGAATATTCCAGGAATCCCAACAACTGGAGTAACACAATCGCGGGAGATTCTCAACTTTCAGTTCACACTCCTCCCAAATTCCTCGTCCCCTCGTTTGTGGGAAAGAGCAGGAAACTTGAATCCAAGGGAGGAAAGACCATTTTAAAAAAATCTCACGGTTTGCGGAATGCTTGGGATTGCAGTTACTGCCTGGTTTTCAGGGGAACTCAGCACCAGTTTGAGGGGGATTTCGAGTGAACGGTTATAAAGATGCTACTGAGCACAGACATATGCACAGCTCAATTCTGCTACCCAGGTGGCAATTATTTTACAAATTCTTTTAAATTTATTGGAAAAGTGGAATAGTCCGTTCCTCCGCTCTCAAATCACTCATCCAGGTGGCTTATAAAATCCAGCTGCAATTTTTATTTTGGAGGACTTGTCTAATCCAAGACAACATTACACTTGCCATCTGTGGTGTGTGGTTCTGAGTCCTTGGCCAACTGTCAACATGAAAATAATAAAATAAAAATCGTGCCATTATTTCAAATTAAAGGACTCCCACGATAAATAGAAATTTAAACAGATCAGACGTGGAAATCAAAACCTGAAAAATCTCTTCTGACTGAGCATAAATTTAACTGCATTGGATAAACTGTTCGTGCCACTTCACCCACACGTCTGGATATAGCTATTTTAAAAAAAAAGAATAAAGTGTATTTGCTTTCTGTTTACAGCCTAAATATACGGAGCACTTTAGTGCCTCCATCTGAAACTGTCACGGGGTTGACGGGAAGCTGATCGAGCCCCACTCTTCCGGGAAGGGCCTCGTTCCCTTGCTGGAGCTGGAGAAGCTGCGGCAGCCGCTGCCGCGCTGGGAAGGGCCCAGGAGCACCCGCCGTGCTCAGGGACCCGCACAGCAGGGTGACGGGTGCACCCCACCCTTCCACCTGTCCCTCCACAGACGGACCGAGCGCCCATCTCCTCCTCCTGACATCAGCTCCGCACCATCTTTTGGTTCTTCCCCTCCCACCCTTCCTGTCCTCCAAGTCCCTGCAGCGTCACCTCCGCCAGCGCCGAGGCTCCCTGAGCTCTACCCAGCCCCAACCTGCGCCCTGCCCGGGCTCCGAGGGAGGGACGGAGCCCGTGTCCTGGGCACAAGGGCTTTGGTGGCACCGTGGAAGCACCGGTGGCGCAGAGCACAGCCACGGGCGCTGGGACGGGCGTCGGGGGCTGCACCTGGGACTTTGCACATCGCCTGGACCAGCCCAGCGCCCTCAGCTCCCAGCGGGCAGAGCGAACCGGCCCAGCCCACGATGCTCCACCGCTGCAAGGGGACAAGACCAAAAAGATGGGGAAAGAATGGCAAATGGAGGTGGGGAGAAGCGAGAGGGCGGCAGGGCGGGCGGCGCAGGGTGACCCTGCAGAACGGCGGCCGCAGGAGCAGTTTGGGAGGGCGCGAGGAGCTGAGCCAGCAGAACCGCGGCCGCGGTGCCCGGGGAGGACGAGGGGCCGGGCTGGCAGCGGAGCCTGGGGCAGCCGGGGAGGCAGCAGGGACCCCAGCACAGGACGGCACCCAACAGAGCCACACCACGGCGGGTTTGGCAGCCGCGCTGCCCTCACCCAGCCCACCCGGCCCATGGGGGTTTGTGCCCCGCAGCCCAGACCCTGCTCCAGCCCCAGGACCTCCCCTGTTCACTTCCGACCACAGATCCACCTGTGGAATCCACTTCCCGTCCTCCATCCCTCAGCCCTGCTTATTCACTTACGCCGTTCTAAGCTCTGCGCTGGAAGTGCCTTTACTTTTCTGAGCCAAAAGGGATAAAGGACAAGCAGGGGGCAGGGGAGGAAGGGCGCTACCGAGTCAGGATTCTTCCAGGGGAAAATAAAAAAAAAAGAAAAGTAACCTTTGTTTAAAGTACAGCACCTTTCTGGGCATCTGTCTCTTAGCAAAGAGCAAGTGAGTCTGGGAGTGAGAGAGATGTGCGCACACACACCCAATTGCAAACACACACACACAGATGAGCCTTCAGGGAATTGTCTGAACTTTTGAACCAGAGATGCAGAGACAGAGCCTAGCCTGTTCCCACTTTAATAAACAATTTTTTTTTCTTCAATTAATTAAGGTTTGGAAAGAAAAAAAAATTGCAGAAGAGAAGTAATTTAGCATGCAGTGCGTACTTTACAGATGGATCCTACCTTTGGATGCTTATTAAATCTATGCATGATTGCGCTAGAGAAAATTAATCGCATTGTTTTTCACTATTCAGAGGGGTTTGCAAACAGCACAGAAAATGATGCAGAGCTCCGGCTCCCTGCGCCCGCCCCGCTCCCCCATCCCCACGCCGAGGATAAGGACAGAATCCTAATTCGCGTCCTGCCCACACCGCGCCAGAACCAGCGTGGGTTGTGCTCGGGCCGCCAGACCCAGACCCCCCATCCAGCCCCCTGGCACACACACCGTTATTTGCAAGACTCAAAGGGCCTGCTGCCCAAATCTCTCATTCTATGGCCTCTCAACTACTCAGTTTTACTGGGTTTTACTGGGACCCTGCTGGGAAGAGTGAGCTGACCGACTCTTGGGGTGTATTCCAGAGTACAACTGCTGCATCCCAGCTTGCTGGGCAACCCCCAAACCTCCAGTGCTTTGACAACGGAATGTCCAGCTGAAAATAGGCAAGGTATTGAAAGAAACGCCCCGGGAGCCTCGATAATGGACTGTCGCACTCTGGAGATGGATCCCACCTCCGGCATCCTCCTCCCGACCCCGAGGATCTCCCAAAACCAGATCCTCCCCGCACAGTTCCTCCTCTCACAAACCAGAGGCAGCGACACCTGTGCACAGCAGAGAGCCCAGCGCGGCCCGGCACTCGTCAGCAGGGCCTCACGGCACACCGTGCCCCTTCCAGCGCTCCAGCCCTCGCTAGGAGCACATTTCAGACATGGAGCCAGCTGAGATGGAAGCAGAAAAGGATTTTCTTGGTGTGAAGTGTCTACAAAGCGAGTTTTCACAGAACAGTCCTGGCACTTCACAATCCACATCCCAGCCAGCTTCGCAATAGCTTCCTAGCGTCGTTAGGCCCGTATTATGACATTTCAGTGCATTAAAAATACATTGGGCAAAGCAAATAACTTTAAAAACCTAATTCTGCCGATGTGGAGCTGTAACATTAATTGCTGGGCTGGTTCTATGCCTGCTGCTTTTTTCTCAGCTGTCGCATCCCCGGCTGTAAAGGCGAAGGACAAGAACCAACAGCCAGGGCCCTGGCTGCCTCCTGGCAGCAGCTCTGAGAGCCGCTCGCACTCACACAACGCTGCCACCGACCTTCTTGCACCCCACTTTTCTTACAGGAACCTCCAGGCCCCTCAGACACGAGCAGCCGGAGCCTTACTGAGCGCGATCGTGCTTTTCTGCATGCCAAGGGGTACGGTTTTGTTCGTAACAGATACCAGACAAAAGGATATTGCCGAGCTGTGATGGGCTGTGGTTCATTTTATCCAAAGTTTCGTATCCGCCGTGCGTTCGCAGGGATCCAAGCGCCGGCTCCGCCAGCCCCACGCGGTGACAACCACCAGCCAGGGACCAGCAGCCCCTCGCCGTGCTCCCTGCCTTCCAAAGGCCTCAGTCACACAGATCGCAGCTGATTTGCAAAAGTTGTTTTACATTATGGTTACAGCCCTATATCTATTAAGTTATAATAACAGGGTTATAACAACAATCTCTAAAAATAAGACAACGAAGTCATACTGATAAAATAGGCCATAAACAGGGATCTATAGCCTGCTTATTGCTTTGTAATGATGAAATATGACTTACTCTCAGTTAGCTAGAAGCAGGATTTTTTTTTTTAATGCCACATATATTAAATAAATTATCAGTAAGTTCTGTTGTCTGGAAGACACCACACACCACTGGAACTTCACAATGTGGCCCAGGTGGGGAAAAGAAGTAAATAAAGCCCCGCTCCGCTCCGGCACTTTCCGCCCGAGGTCCCCGGGGTATTCCAGACACTGTGAAGCTTTAGAACTTTACGGTACCGCGCCAGGTGGACAAACGTGATGCAGAAGGAAGATGCAAAGAGATTCTCAGCAGGTGACGCAGAATCATGTAAAAAGTAAAAATAGACCCTCTGCTCCTGAATTCCTGTTCCAGGAGCTCCGGAACCCCTCGGTCCCATTTGCTCCATCCCAAGAGCGCGCAGAGACCCGGGTCCCGTTCCCCGGTGCCCCCGGGGTTGGGGCGGGGGGGCTGCCCCACGTCACCACAGCCACAAAACCTCTGTGAGCCCGCTCAGCATCAGCCCCAAGGCCTTTGGCCGAGTGGGCAATGCCATCCGTATCTGTGTTTTCATTGTTCAGAGCAAGTTAGTATTTTCACAGCTGTCCCGAGGCCTTTGGAAGTCGCAGTCGGGCCCTTTAGACACCCAAACTCGGGAAAGCAATTAAGCACATGCTTAGCGTGTGGTACTGGTGACAATCATTTTCTGTTCTGGAGCTTAGAGAGGAAGAGACCCCATAATTATTTTCAAAATAATTTCAACAGCAAATGCTGGTATTTCTCAAGTTCCAAAAAGCTGAGCCGAGATCTCTTCCGGGACACACGGAGATGGGGGCTCACCAGAGGGACAAAGGGAAACACCTCAACGTGGAGAGGTTGTCCTTCCAGGCAATATTCACTTTGTCGGCACCACAAAACCAGCAATCGGACCCTCCTCAGCCTGACAAACTGTGGTTGAACGCGGGTCTCCCAAATCCGGCAGGACGCCGAGCTCCCGGCCACCAAACCTGCCGCCCACCAGCCCAGAAATCCCAGCTCAGCCGCGCTGCCACCGAACCGCCGGGGAACCGGTGCCTTCCCGTGGGCCAGGGCAGCAACAACCACGGCCGTGCAGCCAGGCACGTAACAACTACCCGCCAGCCAGCGCCTGTGACGCTCAGAGCTGCTAAAAAATCATAAATAAGCCCCAAAAAATCATTGCTACGGGACTCCTGGGGAAAGCGAGGCACGCTGGAGAGCAGGAAGGGGCAGGACCCGCGCTGCCCTCCCAGCAGCGCTGCCGGCCCCGCCGCCCTGCGCAGGCTGCGGGCACAGACGAGCGTCTCAGAGCGGGCTGAGGGGAGGCGGTAAAAACCCAACTTTTGTGCGTGTTCGCAAGAAGCGCCCGAGGGGCAGCGCTGGCGACAGCAGCGGCTTCCCGGGCGCGAGGGCCCGCGCTGGGGTTGCCATGGCGGCAAGGTCACCCCTCCAGACTCGGCCCTACCAGCAGAGTTCAGACGGGTCAGCGTGTGACCGGCTCAAACCCCGAGGTTAAAAGTTCAAGCAGCGAAGGAAAAACCAATATGTCCGCGCAGAGTATGCTGTACAATTTATTTCAATTTACATCAAGCCATGCATATAAAATTTAGATAAATTCTATTCAGATCTGATGTTGCCTGACACACAATGTATGCAAACAGATGTCTTTGGGGCTCTCGCTCAGCTTTGGGGAGGAGACTGGGCGCTAAGTTAATATATATTAATAATATATATAAATACGTATCGTTTTCCAGAAAAGCAGGACAGAGGGTTTAGATTTAAAAACGCTAGGTTCCCCTTCTCCCGCTTTTAATTTTTTTTCCCCCCTTTGTAATTTCCTGAGCTCTCCCAATCCACACGGTGTCATATTAAGAAAGATAATGAGTATTTACAACTGCAGCCCTGCTTGTCACCGCAGTTATAGCCTCTATTTATATCCCGTGCCACTTTCTCCGGATTCCGGGTGACTGATGGCTTTGATTTATATTTGAACGTGGTTCCCCCCCCGTTTTCGCCTCTTCCTTGAGGTCCCACCCTCGGAGCCGAGCGGGGCGGCTGCGGCTCCTGGCCACGAGATGGCTCCTGGTCCCCTTCCCCGGCTCCTGGTCCCCTTCCCCGGTTCCCGATCCCCTTTCCCAGTTCCCAATCCCCTTTCCCAGTTCCCGACCCCCTTCACGGCCACCGCTGGCTCTGCTCAGGGTGCTGAAGCACCGCAGGACCCAGGGCTACCCAAGTCTGCACAAAACTGCCCCATAACTGCCTTTTGCTGCTTTGCAGAAATAATAAAAGGGAGGGGGGGGAAAGGGGAGGATAATAAGATGGAATATTATTTAAAAATTTAAAAATAAAAATGCTAGAGAGAAAAGGTTTCCTGTGGCTGCACAGCAGAAAAAAAGTCAAATAATTTGTTTTTCCCTGATTAACTCACCTAAGGTAGGTTTTATAGGGCGAGTAAAAGAGGCAAGATGGGGGGAAAGGAGAGTGAGGCAGAGGCCATAGGGACTGCAGGGACTGCAGGGACTGCAGGGACTGCAGGGAGCAGGGTGCCCCTTTCCTGGGGGGCTGGATCTGCCCCCCAGCCCCACAGACACTGAAAGCCGGTGCTGCCCAGGCTGGGCCGGGTCCCCGCGACCCCCAGGGAAGAGCTGGGAGCAGCGGGATGGGGCTGAAATCACAGCACTGGAGCGTGGTGGGAACACACGGCAGCCCTTTCGGTTCTGTCGGCCAGGCTGGTTCTGTGACTCGTTCAGTGAGAACAGTCCCACCCCAGCGGGCGCTCGGGTCCTGGGCGATAGTGGGAAGCCGCTGCACTTGGGACGAGCACTGCAGTTATTTTCCAAAGGACGCTGCTCTGTAATCAGTACATATGCACCTTCCGGCTTCCTGAGATTTTATTTTTTTTAAATAAAATAGAATGACTTACACAAAGCTCCTGTAGCCTGGCAGATCACCAGCAAGCCGTTACGCGCATTTTGGTAAGGCAGCAATTAATAGAATCAAATTACTTAAAATAAAGGTGGTTTTACATTTCTCTTTTTTTTTCTTTTAAACCAGTGTCTCTTAGGCTGTTCTCAGTGGTGAGAATTATGTTTTCAGGTGACCAATAATTTTCTAATAACCATCCTTAGTTTTTCTTCCTCCAGAAAATAATGAAAAAAATCATTTACAAATTCTTTAGTAAGTCCCATAAATTCGAACAAACCTACAGTCAGTTTGCTGTTGAAGTCAGATGACCAGAATTTCATATATCAAAATATAAATCTAATTCTCTTTACCTGCCAGAATTTCCTCGGAGACCAATTTCAAGGTCACAAAGAACGGGCCAAATCCTCAAGTCTTTATTCAGTTTTATTTAGTAATTATTGTGACTTTGCTGAGAGTTTTGCCCGTGACCCGCAGCGCATACAAGTGATGCCTTAGCGATGGTTTAATAAAGACCCGGGCGCATTAGGGTAAGAATATCAGGTCAAATGGCAATGGGCCGGGAGAGCAGCTCGGGGTGTCTGTGTTACAAATGCACGGACAAAACCTTCCATGCGGCCAAGGCAGCTCCTCACGCCAGGACAGGAAATTAATGATCTACCCACTTTTCAATGACTAAAAACGAGGGAATGAAACCATTTCAGAAGCCCTCAATTTCTCGATATGTACAAAGTGCCTTAATTTCATCATCCCTGTCAGTTCTGACAAGTGCCGACTGGACAAATACCCGCTCCGATTCCGGCCATTCGTTTCTATTCATGATGATTTGAGCACAGGCTCAACTGCCTAAAAAAATCATATATATGTATGTCTATATATTTTTTTTAATCACGGAAGGAACAATAAACTATAAAAACAAGACGGGAAGATTCTGAGACGCTTTGCAACGGTTACGGCTACTGCATTTCAGGCTCCGGTTCTGCAAAATGGACCTTTCCACCATTTGAAAAACAACCGAAGCAAACCCAGCGCTCGCCCCCCAGCCCCCTCCGCTCCCGCCATGTGCCGCGCGCTCGCTGGGAGCCAAGTTGCACGAAATAAGAATTACTGCGGCAAGGAGCTTTTGCTCTATTTGTAGGGAGCGCGTCCTCTACAGCAGCACAGCCCCAGCCCCGTGGCCCCCGCACAACAACGTCCTGGGGACGGGGACATCGGGGACGCTGATCCGCGCAGGCTGGGGGCCGGTCCCGCGGGAGCCGGCAGCCAGGAGGGCTCTGCAACTGCCACGAGAAACCTCCTTTTCTGATGAGCCAGAGAATAACACAAAACCGGAGCGGTGCTGTGAGCAAAAGGCGCTAACGTGCTGCACCCCGGCTGCGGTGGCAGCGGCGGCGGGGGGCGAGGAGAGGGGCTGCGCGGGGAAAACGCCGCCCCGCTCCAGCACCGCTGCTCGAACCTGCTCCCCGTTCTTCATCAGCGTGAAAAATTACAGCTCGAACCAGATTTTTCTCTGTCGCCAGCGTAAATGTGCGATTACAGCTGTTCATATTTTCACTCTAATGAAGGGTTGCACATTTAAATGGTAAGATTTATTATATATTGTATACCGCCTGTGTACATGCAAAACTGTTAACTGATGCCTAAAATGCTGCTTGTTTATTCTGGCATCAATTATCATTTTTCTCAATTTTTAAATAATAAAAAAGCCCATTTTGGCACAGACGGGTTTCTGCTTCTTCCGAAGAAATAAACAAAACCTCAAAATACAAAGAGGAGGGCAGGAGAAGGACGGAATAAGAGAGCGAGCAGCCCCGGCAGAGCCCGCGGAAGCCAGGAGCCGCCCGCCCCCACCCGAGAAACCGGGGCGAGGTTGGGTTCATAAACAGGTGAAATGATGGAGCTTATTGCAACCAACATCAACACCGAAACTAAATAACTTGTGTTGCCATCTCGGTCCTGCTGGAAGACGGATGGTAAACTTGACCTGCCGCTGGTACTATCCGAGTGCCATTTTTTATGGCCCGCGGCCGCCCCCCCGGCGCAGCCTGGTAAATGCCTGTGCGTGGTCAGGTCAGGCGCGGGCGCGGGTGAAACTCCGTTCACATTTGCATACAGGCGGGTTTTCACAATGAAGACCCATCTGTTCCCGTCACCGAGTACAAATCGAGTGTCACCCAACTCGCTGCAAACGACAGCCGCACGGCCATTAGATGGAGGAACACTTAGCTCAGGTTACGGATATGGAACTGCTGATTTGGGTTTAAATACCTGATAACTGAAGAGTTTTTATTGCACGCAAACAAAGAGTGAACCTTGAACTGCTGACGGGAGCACCCTGCTCCCCACGGACCCCCCACCCCACCACCACCCTTCACCCTCCATCATCCACACAGAACCACGGTGCGCTCCTCTGGGCACAAAAAAGACAAAATAAAAGACACCACACCCCAAACCCAAACCAGATTGAAATGTCGTATAACAGATCTTAACAGCGACCCATGACAGCAAGTTTATAGGGAAGATAGGACGGGTGCAATAGGAAAAGGGAGCAAAGGCTCAGCGGTGGAAACAGAAACAGAAGGCGAACTCTGAACTCTGCGTGCCCTTCGAGGTCATTAATATTGGTGCAACGTTGTTCCTTGAACTTCTACTCAATTTTGCCGGGTGGGAATGTTTGGAGCGGGGTTCCCCAGCACTGAGGCTCTGTTTGTTTGTTTGGAGCGGGGTTCAGCAGCACTGAGGCTCTGTTTGTTTGTTTGGAGCAGGGTTCCCCAGCACTGAGGCTCTGTTTGGAGCAGGGTTCCCCAGCACTGAGGCTCTGTTTGGAGCGGGGTTCCCCAGCACCGAGGCTCTGTTTGGAGCGGGGTTCCTCAGGGACGACCCCGTG